>JAWDGP010000216.1:137500-155000 GCA_033675545.1 Elysia crispata | reverse complement strand
TCTTCTTATCTAGTAATATAGATATATTTATTGTGCACAAGATGCATGAGCATGATTAAACACATTTTTACGGCACATTTCGGGTTCTTTTAAAGGAAGCAATAACAACCAGGAACATTGCTAGCCTATTTAACATCTCTTAGGATGTGGTGCTTGTTCGATTCTCCTATCGCAACCCACTAACTCCAAAACTTATGTGCAGTAATAAGAACAAATTCCCTGCACAAAGAAATAGAAGTGTTGAACTAAGTTTATCATTATAATCTTAGTTGGTAAGAAATTCATTTTAAAGAGCACTTATTTTTTTTGTTATTGTTTCAGTTTCTTTTTCTCTTCCTTTTTTTCTTTCCATTCTTCCCCCTATTCTTCTTTTTATCATTGAATAGCTGTTCCTTGACTGGGTAGAGTCTTTTTCTTAAAGGTGGACAAGAATGAGGAATTTTTGTGTCGATTTTTTCTCTTTTAGTTATTGTTCTTCGTACCTCGTTGAATGTCACCGAAACCCAGTGCAAAGTCTTAATTTTCAAACAATATGGATCAACCAGGAACATTTCTCTCATGGGCTTTTCTTTAAATTTTTGCACAAGCGCCAATGAAAGTTTGTTGCTTTTTTGTTTTTGTTTTGCTTCACATTTTTGTTTTCATGTTCAGTGGTTTTTGTATTGATATATATTTCCGTAACATGCAACCTGTAATGGTGACAAATGTAGTAATTGAAGAAGCTGACTTGCGTTTCGTTTCACTGCTTCAACGAGTTTCCGAGTTTTTAGACGTGAGGTTTTGTTTATGCTGTTAATGTGTCTTCCTGTTTGTTACAGAAATTCTCAGGTTCTACTAAGATTTGATAGCACCTGTGGTTAGGTGGTGAAACATTACGCTGGAATATAAAAAATGTAATATCAAGATTGGATGCCTATTCATGTCATGAAAAGTATTGATATGGCATGGAAAATCACAGTGATATGTTCGTTAGAACTTTCTGTGAAACAATGAAGCACAATTATTTTTTTTTACCACAGACATTTATTATATGATAGGTTGTCTAAAAGCCTCCAATAACCATATATTGTAATTTGATTGCATATACACAATAAAAAAAAAGTTCATTTATAGTTTGCATTTAAATTCAGCCGTGCATGAGGGTACATTTAGAGAACAATTTAAAATAAATTGTCATAACTTTAAAGGTAAATCAAAGAAAAAAAGGATCTGATTTTTTTAAAGCCTCAAAAGATTTTAAAATCCCTTTCCGTCAATACTGAATAAGGTGACTGAGGAAAAAAATTGGAAACATTTCTTCATCTCGAAAGGCAATATGAATTTCGCAACAAAACGAATAGTTTTTTCAGAAAAAAATAATTGTTTTCTTAAAAAAAAAATAAAAAAAAATATTGTGCCTTGAGTTCTGCATCTATCACGCAGCTCAAATTTAAAAAAAAAATGACAAATTTGCCTGATTTACATTTCACGACTGCGATGATAAATTAGGTTTTAATTGACCTTCGATCCAACTTTGCTAATGAATGTTAACCTATATTTCTAAATGGCACTATTAACTTTAGAAAATTTCTTCAATCAAAACAACGATGTGTTACGATAATTTTACATAATAGACTATAAAACAGAACATAAAAAGTAACATGAGAGAATTTAGGATTATCTGGAAATTTTTTCGGGTCATTTTCCTATTTATTTATCTTTTTTTAATGACTTCCTGAAAGATATTAAGTATTTTCTTAAAAGCTTCGGGACAATAACAGTGCAGTTTGGTGTCATTTAAGATCGATCTCTCTCTCTCTCTCTCTCTCTCTCTCTCTCTCTCTCTCTCTCTCTCTCTCTCTCTCTCTCTCTCTCTCTCTCTCTCTCTCTCTCTCTCTCTCTCTCTTTGTCTCTGTCTCTGTCTGTCTCTGTCTCTGTCTCTCTCTCTGTCTCTCTGTCTCTCTCTATCTCTGTCTCTCTTTCTCTCTTTGTCTCTGTCTCTGTCTGTCTGTCTGTCTCTCTCTCTCTCTCTCTCTCTCTCTCTCTCTCTCTCTCTCTCTCTCTCTCTCTCTCTCTCTCTCTCGGTTTTATCAGATTTCTTTAAGAGCTTCCCTGAACTATTGGATTTTCTTATGTAAAACACACACACACACACTTTTAAAATAAGTCCACGAAATGAGTTCGGCATGTGGAATGATATACTTGCTACGGCGCCTATCAGTTGTACTGTTGCAAGGCGGGTTATCTGTAGGATTTCAGTAACCGTCAGAAGATTCAATAATTGATTGCTGCTCAATATCATCGGTTCAGTCCAAGAAGATGTGTGGTCTTACAGCGGCTAGCAGAGTTAGGCTCAAAAGTCGAGACCTCGCACTCAGCAGCAATCGATGAGATAGACGTGGAAGGTTCTTGAAGGTTTCAGTAGAGACGGTCGCTTACACCTCCGCTGGAATAGCAATCAGTGGCTTTGTTCTGTCGCTATCTATCTCTGTCTCCAGTCTCTCGGATTGTCTGTCTGTCTGTCTGTTGACTCTAAAGCCTTCCACGCTCTCACTATCTATCTCTGTCTCCAGTATCTCGGATTGTCTGTCTGTCTGTTACTCTATACCCTTTCACACTCTCGCTATCTCTGTCCCTCTTTCTCTCTGTCACTCTTATTTCGCCCTCTTAATTTGTTTTCTGTCTCTTCCTTTCTTTTTTTTCTTTTTTGTAATTTCCTTTTTTCCAATCCATCTCTTTTTTAACTATGTCCTGCTCTCTTTGTAGTTCTCTCTATCTCTCCATCAAGCCTTCACGGCATGTCTCCTTTAACTGGTCTATTTTTTTTTTTTTTTTTTTTTTGTTGTTGTTGTTTTTTGTTGGGTTTTTTTTTTTGGGGGGGGGGATTTTTTTTTTTTTTTTTTTTTTTTTAGGTGTAAGATTAACAGGATTTCGATGGCATCTTTTTACAGAGCGTTGCTTGGAAATGAAATTTTAAGCAGGAAAGGATTCAGTCTGGACTTGTACACCACCAAATACTGTTTAAATTTAGAGTAAAAACCAGATGCTTTGATTCAGGAGTTAAGGTCTGCCAATTACTGTTTATGTGTCATCTAGCAAGACACTCAGTAAATTTAATGCATTAAATCTGAGTCGAATAAAATCACTTTTCAGGTGTTCTCTAAATCAATTCAAGTAAGTAAATAAAACTCGAAATGTGTGTAAGTTTGTATAAATTTATCTTAATAGCAGTATGCATACAATCCGAAGTAAAATCATGAAATGGGAGAAAATTCCCCTCTATCTTTTAATCCTGCTTTGAATGAAACTGTTGTGATTAGTTATCAACATCTCACTACAGCCGCATAACACTGGATTTTTTTCGGTAGTTCGAGTTAAAAGACATAAATTTTTGAGATGGCGATGAATGAATGAAACAATTGAAATTCATGTAGATGCTTTGAGAGATTCATCTGTATATTAAAAATGAGGCAATGTAGTACATGTATATAGATTATACATCAGGTAGGTTTATGAATAAATGGATACTAAAAGAAAACAGTAATTGGACAGGCCGGTACAAGAACATCTGAATTGACTGACAGTATTGTCAGTTATGATCAAATTATACTTGAACAAGCTTTGATAATCTCGAAGATACTTGATAATTTGGTATCTGAGTTGAAAGTGGAACATCAGGCAAACAGCGGGTCGCCTATTATCAGTTTTTACAGTATTACACGGGATAAGAGATGCCTCAAACTTCCCAATAAATTGAGATTCACTTAGGGGTGCCTGATAGAACTTCCGTTTCAGATCTGTAGGAATTCTTCCGGTCTGGTTTCAAATAATGCTTTCTGATCTCCTATTGTTCTGTTTGGTGCAGCAAAGAAAATTCTTTGATAGAAGTAGAACTGGTTGAAGCAAACATAAAAAACGGTATAAATTCACCGAAAATTTGGCTGGTTTTCCTTATTTTTTAATTTCATTTTTTTTTTTTTTTTTTTTGTTAACAATCATGATTTTTCAGTACGGTGAGCTTCGTAAAAGGGTCTCTTTTGAGTGTCTGCAACAACTGTCTAGAAACTATGGCTTGAGTCAATTGTTTGTTGATCCTTTTTAGGGCGCTGGATGTTTGAATCAGTAATGAGGAATGAAGGGTACATTTATAGAACAATTTAAAATAAATTGTCATAACTTTAAAGGTAAATCAAAGAAAAAAAGGATCCTATTTTTCAAAAGCCTCAAAAGATTTTAAAATCCATTTCCGTCAATATTGAATAAGGTGACTGAGGAAAAAAAGTCTTGTATCTTGGGTCTTGTATAAATATGCTAGAGTATGATGTCAGTGTCTGTGAGGGGGGTAGGGGAGGGGGGAACTCGGGATATTACTCTTTAATTGACTTATTGATAGACTTGTCTGTCACCTATCGCTTGTGTCGCTGTCAATATTAATAGGTGTCAGCGAGAATAACAACATACAAATCTGGTACATTTTATTTTGGTCGACATGGACTTCACCGAATAGGCAGAAAGCAGAAAATCAGTTTGAATGATGAAGAAATGCACAGTTGCAAAGTAGAGAAATTGTTTTAGGTGCATTAGCGCAGGTCAAGTCCTCAACAAAATGAATAACCTTCGCTTAGATTTAACATTGTCCTATTGAGAGTCGGCCTTTTACACGCAGTTTGTTTCCAGTTGACTTTTTACGTGTTTCCATTTTCTTGACGTCCTCATTCTATTAGAATTTGAAACAGATTATTTAAATAACTGTATCAGAGTTTGTTTACATTTTGGGTGGATGAGTTTCACCTGAAAACACTTATCCTTTTTAGATTCTTTACTCAGATCTTACACTATTCCAGACAGTATTAGATATACCGCCGCCTTCATTGTACTTTCCGTTTCGTTCTTTCCAGCTTTTCCAAGCTGTGCTTAGAGGAAGTAGATTGCACATTCACCTTTTTCTTTTAAGAGAACAATAATAACATTTTTGCCTTTAAATTTCCAAAAACACAATTTTAATGGAAAAAATATTACCACTTTAATATTTAGGGCAATTTACAATTTCATGCCATATTTGACGTGCCCAGCTGGTCTGGAAATGCTTAGGTAGATAGTCTTCATTTTTCGCCTAGCTCCATGATTTAGAGATGTTATTGATTAAAGGTATTATTCTGCGTTCAATGGACGGCTGAGGAAAAAAAACAATAAAAAATAAAAGGCAAAAACTGACTTTTAAGAGCAATTAGTGGTCTAAATCTATAATGCTCATTTTGTATTTAGTGAGACTTGCATTAGCATTTCTAATTGTAAGTTCTGATTATTTTTTAGGGATAGCTTAGAAAGAATTCTCACATTGAAACATATACCTTTTAAAAGTGATATATTACGAGCTTGATTCAATTAACTTTCAATGGACGATTAGGATTAAAATAATTGAGTGCTTGTTTTGTATTTAAAGAAGTGTACTGCTATAAAATAGACACACGTAAGCTCATCTAGATCTACATTTTTTGTCATGATCTAAGAGTTAAAATTATATTTTATTGGATCCAATTTTTGTTCTATATCTATTGATTTTTATACAAATTCAAGTCTATTCTGCGCCGAAAAAAGAACAACCCAACGTTTAAGGTTTCACATTATTATTTACATTTATATGTACCCGAGGTCGATTTGTAGGGAAAAAATAACAGTCATGAACCATAATTATAGGTTCATGTGAAGGTCATCTAAATTTCAAAATGTCTCAGTAAAGATTTAAATCAACAAATAAGTACAAAACTGATGTTAAACTAATTTTATAAACGCTATGACAAAATACGAAAATTTCAAATTGGACATGATATAACTATGATTTTTGTACGTCTGTTAAGTGTTGTTAAAAGAGTGTGAGTTTTTTATTCAAAGAATTTCTAGTGTTAGAACCTTAATTAAGTCTAAATCTAGATAAAACTGTTTCTCATTAGATCTATTGAGTATTTCGAGAATATGCAGCCTTGGGTCTGAATTGAAGTTATTTTACGAAACTTTAAAAGGGCTACATATTTTTCAAAGAAATTTATGTGGGTAACGTTTGGATGGAGTGGTTAATCCTATGTCCCCGATCTCAGTCAGCTCATCGTTTGTAATATAATTTTTATCGAATCTTGCAGGCTTGTAAGCGACAAAGTGTCTTCAACTCTGATATTAATAATGCACGGTGTAGTGCAGTATAAATTAACCCGTTGGAAAAAAATTCACACGCAAAAACAATCGGCAAGCGTTCTAAAAATAGCGTTTTAAGAAAGTGGTGTGTTCCAAAAAGGTGCCATATTTTAAATTAACATCTCTGAATCTGTCACGAATCTTGTATGGGGATAAAGAGGCGTTGAAACTTCTTCTTCTTCTTCTTCTTCTTCTTCTTCTTCTTCTTCTTCTTCTTCTTCTTCTTCTTCTTCTTCTTCTTCTTCTTCTTCTTCTTCTTCTTCTTCTTCTTCTTCTTCTTCTTCTTCTTCTTCTTCTTCTTCTTCTTCTTTCTTCTTCTTTTCTTCTTCTTCTTCTTCTTCTTCTTCTTCTTCTTCTACTACTACTACTACTACTACTACTACTACTACTACTACTACTACTACTACTACTACTACTACTACTACTACTACTACTACTACTACTACTACTGCTGCTGCTGCTGCTACTACTACTACTACCACTACTACTACTACTACTTCTACTACTACTTCTACCACAACTACTACTTCTACTACTTATTCAATCTTCTTTTTCTTCGTCTTTCCATAAATAACAGCGGTCTAGTATTTCCACAAAGTTAAAGTGTCCGAATCGTAAGTAAAGAAATCAAAACAGTTTTTTAATACAACAATTTTTACAAGTTAAATAAAATACTATGCTGAATCCAATCATGGAATCTAGTCTGGATCTGATACCATTTAACAATTAGCTAGCCTGTGGGGTGTTTTGTTTTGTTTGTGATTGTTCATTTGCTTTGTTTTTGTTCTCTCTCTCTCTCTCTCTCTCTCTCTCTCTCTCTCTCTCTCTCTCTCTCTCTCTCTCTCTCTCTCTCTCTCTCTCTCTCTCTCTCTCTCTCTCTCTCTCTCTCTCTTTCTCTCTCTCTTTCTCTCTCTCGCTCTCTCTCTCTACCTCTCTATCTTTCTGTCTTTTTCTTTCTCTCTCTTTCTTTGCCTCTCCCTCTCTCTCACATTCTCTCTATTTCTCTTTCTTTCTTTCTCTCTAATCATCTCTCTATTTCTCTCTTCTGCCTCATGAGCTATTATACAAGCTTGTTTTGTTTCACGTAGCGTAATATGAGTGGTATGAAAGGCCAAAACTGCTCACCCAAAAAAACAAGTCTGCCAACCACCAAGTTGATCTAACAATCTTGCTCACAGTTGGTCTGAAACAGAGAATCCATCCAAACTGAGAGAAACAAATTTATTTTACGCCTGCATTGATGGATTAATGCCAGTCTCAACATGTATATTTCTGCCACAGGAGATTATTGTTACGATGAGTATATTCCTTTTTTTCATGTTCTCACAAAGTGTGACTATACTGAACACTTCTGTCCCGGTGTTGGCACTAGTTTGTCTTCGATATACATTTTTTAGCTTCTGCCACATCGTATAAAACAATATGAAACTAATGTGACGCTTGGCATCAGTTTTACTCCTCTGTTGTCGATGCTGTAATTATAAATCCTCAAGGATCAACGTAGCTGAGGCTGTCAGCGTGTGGCTTGACCTCCGAAAAGGTCAAAATGATGAATCAGGTCTCTAAGATAACAAAAAGACATACCATCGTGGGGTGTTGATGATATCAACATATGGGTTGCGACTTCTGAAGCATTTATTGGAATCACATTTTTTCTACCTCACTTAACTTCGACGTAGTATAGAGCCTTATCAATTGCTTCTTTGAAAGAATAAAGACGAATGAGAATAGAACCTTAGAAATTTGGTTTCTCTATAATGCACTAATATAATAGGTTAGCTGTTCGGGAGAATATCGTGGAGCTTACAGACGATGAAAAAAAATAGAGTATTGTTAACGAAAATCAAACCTCAAGTAAAAAAAAACAAAAAAAGAATGGATTCAGACGCTTATATAAATGGATTTTCAGACCTCGTAAGTGAACAGCTAAAATGATTTTGGCATACAGATTTTCCAAGAAGTACATCAAAAGATGTGCTTTTTATTCAGCATACTTATATTCTTTCAAAACCATGAGGATGTAGACTTTGGTGCCTTTCAGCAGCGATACTGTTACCACCACCGATTACTTTCCTTACCAACGGTGCTTGCTACAACTATTGACACCGCCCCACCTGCATGCGTTGAGACGTTCTTGTCAGCTTTCTCCAGGTCTGAAGTGATAGGTTGACTCCTTTCAAAGACCTGAGCCAACCTTCTCCATGGCTTCCCTCTCACGACTCTGGGAATTGTCCGGAAGATCTTCTGGCTTCTTCTCTAGACGGTGTCTGCAAGCAAACTGTTCTTTCAGAAGTTAAACGTCCCCTAAGTTTCCTGAAGAATGTTTTACGAAGATGCAAGCAGTCTGTGTATTCCTTCTGCTATAAATAGGTGAAGGAGATGAGGCTCGCGGTGATAAGCCAATCAGATGTCTCCTCACGCTGAAGGTGCTTCATTAGGGTTGACATACATGGGGATGATTCAGGATGCAATATTCTTATAGTATTCATTCATTTAAGGATGCATAAAGTCACATCAACTAGCACTGACAAAAGATCACTGTCTGACCTCCCGGCAAAGTTAACGCGAGAGTTCAGGAATGATTTATTTAACCCCGGTATTCAATTACAATCAAAGTAAAAAAAAAAATCTCTAGATTGAACAAGGTGCTCCCCACATGAAAGATGGAATCCTACCTACCTTTCTCCACTTTTTTTTTCATTACATTCTCACTTATTTTTTATCTAACGGCTCCCTCTCTTGGCAAGTTGACCAGATATCTAGAAAATATGCTTCGTATCTAATGGCTGCATGCTACAATGCATCCCATTAAACACATTCACTGACTTGATTGGGTTTCTTTTGTTGCGTATTTATTTTAAGCCGTTCCGTATCGACGTGCTCCCACGCACTGGGCTATTGTAGACATGTCTCAAGGGATTTGAATTTGCCACCAGCGATAACAACAAGTCCACTGCTGCAACGATCAATCAATGTTTCACCAGTTCGATTAATATTTCGCAACACGAAGCGCTGCAACAAAAGCTTTGCTATAAGCGGTTTAGTCTTTTAATAAGCAGAAGCCTGAATTGTCTTCAAGCAATAATACACATCTGCAGGTCTCGACCTTTGGAGTTACTTTCAGAAATCATATATACCTCGCAGCATAATAATGGGGCCCGTGATTGTTTGAACTGATGGTGCTAAGAAAATTTAAGAAGTTCACTTGGACTGAATTTTTAAATTGTTTTTTTTTTCTGCTTCTATTGGCTTGAATTGAGTGCAAGATTGAGTCCATTAACACAGAGAATCTAATCATTGTCTTCATGTCATTTGGACCCTGAGTAGGATATGTTTAGATCAACCACTTGTTACCTTTTTAATCCGCTTTTTTTTCTCATTCTGCTCATCTTTCTTGTCCTCACAACCATGTTGTCTTTTTAGTTACGAAAATGAAATTTAGCGTTGAAAAGAACTCCGTTTACCGCGTGGTAAAGCACTCGGCCCTTGCGTGAGAAGAGACTGTCACTTAAAGGTTCGAGCTACATTGTGAACTTCCGCTCTGCATGACGGGGGCATAAAAGGAGCGTTAGGGAACAGACGTAGAATCATTCTGCAGCGGGTGCGTTTTCAACTGCACAACTCATTTGTCCATTTGCGCTTTTGGTAGATGTGAAACTTGCAAATCAACTGGTGCTGGACTGCCGAAGGTAATGAGTTGGTCGGAGATCAGAAGCCACTGTACTTAAAGCACTTAAAGTTGCTGTAGGATGAGAAAACTTCCAACAGAGCATTGATTTTCTTCCCACAGATTGATCGGGTGGATGCGTGTCCGTGCGGCTGCCTTGTTATGAGGTTAGGCCGCGCTGAGCCTTTTGATTAGGCGTAGGCGTCGCAATTGTTTGTGTGGGCATGGCCGCAGCTTTTTTGTCCTTTTTTTTTTCCTCTCTATCCTGCTAACATTATAGAAATAAGCATTTTGGTCATAATGGTGATGCCAGACGCTAGAGCTAGAGTTACCTGTATCAATAATTATTCCACGTTTTTGTTTTTTTCCCCTTGAGTTCGCCCGTTTGTATGTCTTCTTCATTTCTTTCCCCCTCTAATCTTTTCTCTCTCTCTCTCTCTCTCTATCTCTCTCTCTCTCTCTCTCTCTCTCTCTCTCTCTCTCTCTCTCTCTCTCTCTCTCTCTCTCTCTCTCTCTCTCTCTCTCTCTCTCTCTCTCTCTCTCTCTCTCTCTCTCTCTCTCTCTCTCTCTCTCTCTCTCTCTCTCTCTCTCTCTCTCTCTCTCTCTCTCCATAATTTATTGATACATCTATTCATCTATATTATCTTTCTATCGATTTATTTGGCATCTAATGAAATCATTCTACGCAGAATAAACTTGGTGAAAGAAATGTTATTTTTAGTACCTTTTGAACCTGGTTTGTTCTAGTTATTTTTTCGCTTGTATTGATTCGAAAGTTTTTTTGTTTGTTTTTATTTTGTTTTTAGGTTTTTCTTGGAGTTTTTTTTTTTTTTAAGATCTCTGGGGTTTCGTTTTGTTTCCACGTTGATTGTTTTATGTTGCCGTGGAAATGTACGGTGAGGCAGTACTTGTACAAGGTTTCAAAGGGTAACAGGGGAGAAATTTCAATATCTTCTTCGCAGGCAAGAATAAGAAGTTTGTGCCAATAAAACTAATAATTTTTTTAACTATGATAAAACCTATCGAATGTGCAACTGTCTTCTTTGATATATGTCTGCCTAAATGAAGGCTGTAACTCTATTCTAAAATAGGAAAAAAATGAATATCGGTGATTGTTTTTTTTTTGCGGATTATCCGAGTCAGACGATGGCATGTTGAGATGCTATTACAGGAAAAATGGATTAACGGTTTTAAACACATTAATCTTCATTGATCCGATCCAGGTCTAGATAATAAAATAGGAGATTCCCTTTGATTTTATATAATTTAAAATTCATTGATGCCAGTCGTTTTCCTTAAATTTGAGCGCTCATGTTTAAACAGATCATCAACTAGGCCGAGAGTCTGGAAAGAGGAAAAGCTTAGTGATTGATTTTAAAAAAATATGGATCTTGTACATTTTTTGGCTTTTCCCGATAATTTAAGGATCGTAAGAGATTTTCGCCTTGAACTGAAAAATTACTCTGCAAAATCTCGTTTAATTAAACAGACCGACATTAATTAATTGTTTTCAGTAGAGTGGGTGTTGGTGATGTCAGTACTTTCTGTGAAGCAGATTCTTCGGTTCGCAGCAGCTGGCGGAAGACAAATTAGTCTAAAACATAAGCTGTTCTTGCTTGATGATGTTTTTACACATCTTTTGCTTTTATCTAGGGTTGCTTGCTGTATAGAAAATAAGTTAGGCATTATTAAAAATAATAATACATGTACTTAAAAGACCAAATTCATGATCTATAACTATCCATGGCGTTAATTGGCAACGGTGAACTTTCCAGAAATGTTGGTCGAAAAATAAATACAGAATTGACAAGAATCCTCTCGCTATGGAAACTGTATGACTCTCAGCATCCAAGCACTTGTTAATTGTAATCTCATGTTTTGGGTACTTGATTTAATTTTTTTTTATTTAATCGGTGAGATGAGATTCAGTTTGAACCTGATCTTTAAACATCACTATGGTAAACTAGACACTAATGGAATGATAAGATAATTTCTTGACCGTGCTGAGAATATACGGTATTACTAAGATGGATTATATCGCTCATACTGTTCCAAGTTTGTAAAGAACCTTTCATTGTTCCTACGAGGTTTTGTTTTTGGAGGTTTTTTTTAACTATAGAGTCAGTTCGTCTCTATGGTGCTGGGTATTCGTTTGAAACATTGTTTAACCATTCTTGAGGAGTCTGCTTGGCATTTTATGGGAATATTTAATAATATTGGCTGAATTCAAACTTATACTTATCAAAAGGCAAAATAGAAACTGCTATAAACTAAAGCTGCTTTCAGTAGTTTTCAAGATGAGAATATAGCATAAAAGATAAAAGTAAGCTAAAGTTTCCCTCGATGAAGATGTTTTCCGGAAGAAATAAATGCCAAATCGTAACAAAATCTAACTTAGTCATAGCCAAACTGGCTCCTAGAGAAACATCA
Source organism: Elysia crispata (assembly GCA_033675545.1). NCBI lineage: Eukaryota > Metazoa > Mollusca > Gastropoda > Plakobranchidae > Elysia > Elysia crispata. The sequence continues at coordinate 142,735 of JAWDGP010000216.1, read as the reverse complement.
GCGTAAAGGACATCTGACGGACAAGAAAGAAGAAGATATCATGATAAGTAGACCTAATATGGGTGGAATAGAAATGTGTTTTGTATGTTCTGTATATTTTAGCCATTTGTTACCATCCTGGATGTATATTACAAAAAAAGCCGATAAACAGGAGTGTTCCTCGGCCATTCTTACAACCGAGTTGGTGACGATACCTAAGAGAGCTAGAGGCTGTTCGGTCACGAAAGCATTTCATGTCAGGACATTAGTTTCTTTGAGATTATAGTTATGGTTTCGAATTTCCTAGTCAAGCACAGATGGAAATTCACCAAATTGACTTTACTTATCAGTGGATTGGAGGCAAATGAGTCATGCCAGAAGAGCTCATCATGTTGAATTTTTTGTCAAAGTTAGATCATTGCACTTCGTGCTTGGAACGTCGGATGAAATCATAAGATTTCCCAAATCCATCGCAGCTCGACCCGTCGCTCCAGTTCGCGAGGCGTGAGCCACCAGATCGTCAACAAGGGTCTTCCCTGATGGACATTAGGCGACTTTAATACTGGCCAGCACCCGCGCGGTCGAACACGAGTGCTTTAGGTGTGTTATAATCGTGGAAAAAATGTTGAAAAAAAAAAAACTTGCACTCGACATGCGGTACTAACTTAAAAGGCTGCCTATGTTGCAGCCCATGTCTTCAGATCTAAAGTATATGAGCGTTTTTATAAAGCGTTTTCCCCGGCAAAATTGAAGATCATCATCAGCATTAGTATCATCGCGATCATTTTTAGGGACCTTGACATAATGTAACGTAGAAACAACAATATTCCACTTTTTCCTGAACGAAGATTTCTTTCTCCTACCACTACCCATCGGTGAAGAAGGTGCAACTTGCAAAGTGGCACCTAGTTAAACAACTCCCACATATCACATGACATCTAACTATGTCCAATACGGGTTGGCAGGACACCAGATCAACACAAAGAGCCACATAACGCCCATTATGGCGGAATGGGATCGTAAAAACAAGCAACTTTCGATCGTGTTATGTAGCAGTTCTAGTCGTTTATCGCCTAAATTTTTCATGAAATAAACGCCTTTGTTTTGCATGAAACGTTGGCACAGCAAGACTGCTACAATTAAAACTTTAGGAAAGGAGAGATAATGACGCGATCTTCAAGACGTTTGGTTTGATCAATATCAACACGAAAAATTTTTTAAAGGTCTAAACACAAAACACGTATCTTTGCTTTGTTTTCACCATCTTTTTAAAGTTTTTGTGAGATATTTTTGAACTGTTCAGGCCCATGGAAGATGTTTGTCATAGCTTTGTGCTCAAGTTTCTGCTCTGATGAGAAGGTTACACAGGTCATTCTAGTTTATTTAATGTTGTTGCAATTTGTCCATGGCTCTTGTAGAAGAGTAGAGATTGGCGAGGCCCTGCTTCGTTTCTCTATGAGACTGAATGGGAGACGCTGAACAAATGTACGTAAAAGCTTCATCATAATTATATTGCTCTTGAGGAGTGTGTTTCGTTTTTGTTTTGTTTTTTTGCTTTTTTTTTTTTTGTTTTGTTTTTTATTGTTGTTTTTTTTTTTTTTTCCCGTCATCGCACTCTTTCTCTCTGACAATTTCTATGGCTAGCTGATTTTTCTTTACCCCTGAAACCGTTTTTTTTTTTTTTTTTTTTTTTGGGGGGGGGTGTTTTGGGGTTTTTTTTAGGTTGTTTTTTTTCTATGTTTTTGGTTTTAGTCGTTGTCATTATTACAATCATATCATAATCGTCATTAACTTTATCATGTCACAATCTCTATCAATAAAATTCAAGGCTAGCCCTGAGTGTAAGCATGAGTTATCCCTGAAAGTTATGGCCATATGAAGTATTAAGGAAATGTTTTAGTCCCTTTTCCATTTGGCCAAAATTCGATAGGTTTGATAAACAAGACATTCTCAAGGTTTCTGATGAACACCCTGTAAAAATCGAGAAGATGAAAATGAGCTTGCTGTACCGTAACACTTGGCACCTACGAGAACCCTGACGAGATATGCTATAAGCTGGAGTGGGCGGGCAGGAAACGGCTAGGGTAGGGTAGAAATTAGTTCGTTAAATGCTGTTTTGACGTCACGGCAAACACCGGACTCGTGGGAAATGTCAAGTGACAAGGAAATCGATAACAGTTAGGCTGCAACAGCAGGCTGTTGTGACGACATTAGGGGCTATATCCAGCCTCGCGACCTTTCCTTGAATAATCTTGACCTAAATAAATTTGGGCTCTTTCGAGTATTTTCATGTTTTTGGTTTTTTTTTTGTTTTTTTTTTGGTTTTTTTTTTTTTTTTAAGGCTTCGAAATACGTTAATTTTTTCTTTCACATACTGTAACCCCAAGAGAGAGAGAGAGAGAGAGAGAGAGAGAGAGAGAGAGAGAGAGAGAGAGAGAGAGAGAGAGAGAGAGGGAGGGAGGGGAGGGCAAAGTGAGGTCCCTTTTATGAACTCAGTGCAGTGAATTAAAATGTAAAGTAGTTTGCTTTATAGCAAGAGCTAATTCATTCAGCTCTCTATGTGTATATTCTTGTGCTACGTTTCCAAAACTATCTAAATAATGTTTTTGTATCAGCTACTATACTCTCGTATACATTTCATAGCCACTGAGGACTTCGTATTTTTGTTTCAACCATTATATCTGGTTGTATTATGTTATGATTATTTATAAAATGGGTGTTTTAAGTCCTTGCAATCATCATTTTAATAGATGGGTTATATCAAACCATGAAGTCACATGAAAGATCTCCATTATCTGCTCCCGTCTCTCCGCCCCTAACCCCTCCACACACCAGCCAAGCGGGCGGATGAGAGGATTGTCTACGGTAACCATCAGAACGCAGACAGGGTCGTGAATAAAAGATTTGACCTCTCTGACGATTCCTTGATCCCTGACCTACCCGCAAAAGGTGAAGTTGACGAAGGATCAGAGGTCATCGTACACAAGGTTAGCCTAGTTTTTAAACTTGTTGGCGGCCATATCATGTTTGAAATAGACAAGCCTTTTCACCAAGCTTCACTTTAGACACCCTATGAGTATCTTACAATTAGTTAAATTAATTAGACTCTAATGATACTTTCGTGGTTTTCTCTTTGTTTGTTTGTTTGTTTGTTTTAATTTTTTTTTTTTTTTTTTTTTTTTTTGGGGGGGGGGGTTGGGGATAGGGTGGTATATAAAGTTCATGAAGTTCTATAAATTAATTCCTACTTATTAACCAAATGTAGGAATCTGTTAACGTTTCAAAGGAGACATGAGCCAACTTGTAAACTATGCTTTTTCCATCAAACTTTTCCTTATCCTCATCTCATGAGTGGTTTCAATCACATTTACTTTCCATCATATTTAAGAAGGTCATACACTTTTTTTCACTAATTTTGTCCTTCACTTTATATATTATCATTATTCCTCATTCAAAATTTGAATCACCTGTTCCATGAGGCAAAACAATCGAAATCACGTGCATGTGTTTGTAATGAGCAGGAGACTTCAGTGGAAAAGGATCTGGCAGATAGAGCAGACGCCGCCAGGAGAGACTTCGAGGATCAAGACAAGATTTCAGACGCTATGGAGGCTGCTATGGAATCAGTGGATGATGCAGAGAAGGATATGGAGGTGAGAGATCAAAGGTCAAAGATGAATTAAATTATACAGAGACCACGGTAGTAGCTGATATAACAGGAAGGGTTAATAAAATTAAGGTAGTGAACATTACATTTAAGGAATTGGTATGATTATAAAGGGGAAAGGTCACGTCAAAGTGAATATGAATTTATGGTTGATATGATCTTCTTACAAGTATTTTTTAGATCAAGACGCCTTAGAAACAATAATTCTGTTGTCAAAGAGTCAATTTTTTATGTTGGCATCAATAAGATTCACAGAAAATTCTGAATTACTGATAGGCTTAAAGCATGTTACTACAGACATTAGTTTATTTAGACATTCACATTAGTGTCCATATTTTTGTGTGCTATTGACACGGTTATTCTATTTGCTCTTTTAATGTGGTTATTCGCACAGCGATATTCATTTTTTATCATTCCACTTACATGTAGTAAAAGTATTTTTTGCTTTTCGTATTGATAATTTCACTAGATTTTACGTGTATTACCAACAAGAATGGCAGAAATATTAAGTCTTACAAAAGCAAAGTGAACCGATGAACCAGCATACTCTTAATTTGATTCCAACAGTCAGACAAGGCGAGTGGTCCAGAGCCTGTTCAGTCTGAGCAGACGTCGAGGGAGGACAGTGATGCAAGTTCTAGCAGCATGGCTGGCGAGAATGACGAAGATGTCAAATCGGGTGAGACGGACGAAGATGCAGACATCAAGGACCTGCTGCAGGTCACCGGTAAAGGTCAGGAGGAGGGAGAGACCGCAGAGCAGGCTGCAGGAGTTGAATCCTCCGGGGATGAGGCGGGACAAGAGGGCGATGGTGGCATCGAAGTTGAGCAGTATCCCCAGGTATGAGAGGTGGTCACTCTGTGGGGTTATTTCAGGCCTTAAGTCATCTTAAGGCACTTTTAGACCAACAAAGGTACCATTGCCTATTACATTAAAATGTTACGATCACCTTTGTGCAATAAGCAAGCATAGATTTAGAAGAACATACGCTAAACTGCAGCGGATCCCTGCTGGCAAACAGGAAATTCCAAGTCTGTTTAGAATATCTATGGGAAAGTTTCTTTCCTTTTTTCCGCTCGCTTCTATGGAGCAAGTTCAAAATCTTGGTTTTTGCTAAGATCTTAGGTCAGGGAGAAGAAAATTATCTGCTTTAATGGAATATTTCGGTGGGTATAGCTAATATAGTTATCATTAGTACTTTATTCTATATCATTCTGTTCGAGTCCAGCTTTCATACTAGATATTTCTGGTAATTAGTAATGCCTTTGTGTTGTTTTTTTTTTTTCAAGAGAAATGCTTTCTTGCAAGAACATTTTCAAAAAAGTGACTGTTCCTGCAAGGTAAAAAATATTTATAAAGGACATCAGTATGTTTGTTTATGCAGAATAAAAATGTTCTTATTTCTGAAGAAAAAGATCACTAGTGGTGTGTGTGGTGCATGTAAGTTTAGTTCAGAGATGTATTGGTGCTACTATGTGTTCAGTACCACTGGTGAGGAAATCTAGAGACCTTCAAGTGTTTGAGCAGGTTAAGTTGAGTGTCATTAGTTTCAAGAAGTTGCACTCGAGTATGCTTTTTTTTTAAATATT
>JAWDGP010000216.1:10000-132500 GCA_033675545.1 Elysia crispata | reverse complement strand
GTCAGAGTATCCATCGGATGGGCCATATTACAATGCCGCTAAGAGAAGTGATCCTGGGCGAGATGTGTACGAGCTGCCCGTGGGAGACATGGACAAGCGATATTTCTTCCCGTTCGCTGACGAGCCTGGGACGCACTGGGGCGCCTTTGTGCCAGAGAAGAGGGAGTTAGTGGAAGCTGGCGATGAGAGAAGTGCCTTCCTGGACGATCCTTACCTTGATGATTATCAGAGTCTTTCCAAACGAGACTACGATGAGGCCATACAGAGGTTACAACGTCTCGCCATGGCGCTCAGCGACAACAGAGGACCATACTATACTGAGCTCGTTCAGGTAAGATCTCTACACCCCCTACCCTTTAAGGAATAAAAAAATTACAAAACATTCCGTCTCCGTCAACTTGAAGTTGATATTACTCAGAATTTTGGCTATTTCTCGATATGTATTTCTAAATATTTGTCTTTATATTTCTCTCTAAAATTCTGCTTCTCCATCTTCATGAAAAGTTCTCCTTTATCTCTATCTCTTTCTTTACCTTTTTTGCTTCAACTAAGCTCAATCTCCCTGGTCTACAAAAGTTTAAAAAAGTCTTAATTATTCTATCAGCTTACAAATGTTTGGTTTTCAATGAAATTGCATTTACATTTTCTATACAATCAACTTGCCCATCGCAAAAACAGTGTACTGTAAGGGTTCGCATTCTATTGTCTTCTTCATTATTATTATTATTATTATTATTATTATTATTATTATTATTATTATTATTATTATTATTATTATTATTTGGCATAATTAAAATGAACTGTACAGTATTGATTTATTTACACTCGATGTTCTTTACCTGACTTTTACTTTGACTCTAGTGGGTATCACGTGCTGCCTGGTGGACCTTGTGTGTAAATTTTACTTCATTCTTAACACTTCATGAACGTATAAAACAAGCACTTGAGATTCTTTTGTTCTGTTACTGTTAGCATCCAGCAGAATCGAGATTCTTGTTTTCCTTTGCCATTTGTAACCCGAATGAAAATACTTATAAAGTATGCTAATCAAAGATCTATCAAAGATGATCCTTGGCTAGTTGAATATGAAGTTACAAACGCTCAGACAACTTTTGAAGACTTCATCTATATCGGTTCTCGTTAATTTTTTTTTCTTGATAGTGAGGCTTAGTTGGGTTTAAAAAAATTCTAAAATGATCGTAAACAAAAATAGATTATTTGAAACCTTAATAATGATAAATCCGTTAAGAGATTTCAAGCTAGTTTTAATGTATGTTTTTAAGCTTGGAATTAAAATTTAGTCTACCGTGAGAGAAAGATGCCCCTTATCTAAGGTTTTGAGAAAAACAAAACTGAAACTTAATGCTATACATGTATTTATAACACATTTGTTTTGTGTTCAAACATAGCACAGAGTATGTAGTGCTCTAGATGCATATCATTTTATATGACGGTTGGATAACAAGTTTATAGCAACCCACACGTTTGACTCTAAGATAAAAAGAAAATAAACATCCTCCATCAGGTAGAAGAATATAATGCACTAAACCAAGATCCATCAAAGTTGAAACAGTATAATTTGTAAGCTTACTATTATTAACACTTTGCACCTCTGAAGTTTGTTGTACGAGTCTTAGAGTCAAAGAAAATACTCAGACCAGATGTGATCATGAGCGACATCCTTGATTTAAAAATGTTGAATGCATCTAAATATCGACAGATGAAAGCATTTCATATTTATTTGGACACATGAAGCATCTTTAGACAGGAGAAATGAGGCAAAGCAAAAGCACAAGAAAGTTCTTACACGGATTCCTCTACCTTCTGTATGAGGATCGAAAGAGGACACAACTTGCCAGGGATGGCATCTTAGTGACAGAACTATTATGTGGTCGAAATACAATGTACCTGTATTTTATCCATATCCACATCAATCTGATTTAGCTATATTTGGCAATATTCTCCCTACAAATCCCTTACACAGATAAAAATAATGTCGTAACTACTGTAAATGTTAATGATAATCAGTGAAATGCTCATCTATGGATTTTACATGAAACATAAGTTCTGACAAATGCAGACTTCTATTTCTGATCATTCAACGATGTAAAGGAATTAATTATACAGGTTTTTCCTCTTTTAGCTTCAGAAAACTATATAAGCTTCCCTTACAGCATAAACATTAATCTACCTTTAGTTTAATACAAGAGGGTTTCCTTCTCTGAAGACTCTCTGTTATCCAGTTTCCCAATGAGTTCCTACCTACCACATGGCATGTCCATTGACTTCCGGAAATAGGCCGGAGGACGTTCGGGAGAGACCGAAGGACTCCTGGAAAGACAGGTGACACTAGGAAAGACTAGATTCGAGGCCTCTAAAATCAACTGCTACTAAACCTAATAAAGAGAGATGCTCCCATGATCCATCGAAAGGGGGAGAGAACGTGGATCAATCGTTGACCAATCGCTCACGACTGAAAACGCCCAAAGGACTACAGATCAGAACAACTTAGAAATGGACTACCAATGTGTATGTGGCAGAAGATTTACCACCGAAAGAGGTATGAAGATTCACAGGACTAAAATGGGCTGCTTGATGCTTCGACGAATCAACAGGCCTAGGCAGGTAAGGCGTCGGAAAACCAAAGCCAGGTTCAAAACCACAGTGCTAAGGAAATCCACGCTGAGGAGTCTGACGAAGAATTCCGACAGCTCATCAAAGCTAAATGCCAGAAGATCAAGTTCCCATCAGCAAGCGCAAAAGAACAATGGGAAGCTCTGGATAGCAAAATAGTCCTACAACTGGACAAGCTCATAGGGAAGAGCACTTTGGAGCACAAACTTACCACTTTCGGTGACATTATCTACAAGACATGTCTTAACACCTTCGGGGCTGAACAATATCAAGCCAGAAGAGAACCTAAGAAAAGAAGGCAACGTGAGATGGAAACCCTGCGAAAGCAGAAGAAAAACTTAAGGAAACAGATGAAATCAGCGACTGAAGAAGAGAAAAGTGGGCTGCAGGGACTTTGGCGAGGTTTGAAGGCGAGGCACTCAGCACTGAGCAGAGCAGAATCCGCAAGGAAGAGACGAAGTCAAAAGAAAAAGAACCAGGAACGCTTCTACAAAGACCCATTTCAGTTTGCAAGACAACTCTTCCAGCAACCAAGATTAGGTTCCCTTTCAGGAAAAAAAGAACAGCTGGAGACCCACCTGAGGAAAACATATTCAGACCTAAATAGAGAAATACCTCTAAGTGAACCTGCAGGTCTGGTGTGGCCAGCTGCTCCCGTAGAAGAATTTCATACCAAACCACCAAACTTGAAAAAAATCAATGCATTAGTGCAAAAAGCAAGAGCCAAGTCAGCTCCAGGGCTCAATTTTACTGTATAAAAGATGTCCAAACGTTCTAAAGCAGTTGCACAAAATTCTCCGTGGAACATGGAGCAACCTCAAGATCAGTGAGCAGTGGATGTCTGCTAATGGAGTTTATATACCCAAGGAGCAAAACTCGACTAAAATAAATTAGTTTCGACCAATCTCGAGTTGAATGTAGAAGGAAAGATATTCTTCTCAATCATGGCATTCCGCTTAACAAAATATCTCACTGAAAATGGGTACATAAATACCTAAGTCCAAAAAGGAGGCATCCACGGAGTTTCTGGATGCTTATAACATGCAAAGATGATCTGGGAAGCTATTCAAAGGGCTAAATCGGAGGAGCTTAACCTCGACGTCATTTGTTGGGCCTGGCAAATGCTTACGGATCGGTACCACACCAAATGATTCAGCTAGCCCTGAGGATGTACCAACTACCATGTTCCGAAGGATATACAAGTGATGCTAGATGACTATTTCAGCGGTTTCCGGATGAGTTTCTCCACTAATAGCTACACCACAGACTGGATCAACTTGGAAATTGGATCGCCATGGGCTGTACCATATCCCCAATTCTGTTCGTCATGGCTATGGAAGTCATCTTGAAAGCAGCAGAAGATAGTGCAGGCCCAGCAAATCTAGGTAGTGGTTGCTGCATGCTCCCTTTGAAAGCGTGCATAGATGATACCTCCAAAATCTGCTCAATGGAAGACGAATGCTAGAGCGCCTCGACGTCTTAATGGCATGGTGCAGGATGAAATTCAAACCAAAGAAGTCTCGCAGTCTCTCAGTAAGGAAAGGTAAGATAGATGCGACGACGATATTCACAGTGGGCAATCAGTAGACATCAACGGTCAGTAAAGAACCAGTTAAGAGCCTTGGGAGACGGTGCGATTCATCTATGAAAGGTACCAAAAGAGGACTAGAAACAGTAGAACATGCTACCGAAGGCCTGCTACATATCAATAGATGTGGCCTTCAGGGCAAGCTGAAAGTGTGGTGCCTACAGTTAATGCTAATTCCGCAGCTCCTTTGGCCACTCCTGGGTGTGACCTGGTCCCTTAGAGTGTCAGAAGTTCAGGGACTAAAACACTTGCTACAAGTCTCTGAAGACTCTCTGTTATCTAGCTCGCCAATGAGTTTCTAATTACTAATACAAGGCTCGAAGACTTAAAATTTTACATTTGTTACTCATATACAACCTTGAAGCTCATCCACAGCATATTCTTTGGTTTTGTTCTTTCCCTATAGCTTAATTGTATTGTCTCAATCCATTTTTTTTTCACCAGGATCAACCGTACAAGAAGTAGGTAATCTCCTGCCCGATCAGAGAGAGACAGACAGATGTTACAGACATTGTTGTCCCTTCAGAAATTCAGACTTCAGCTTGGCAACATCGGCATGAACTGAATGATCGAATTCTCGAAGCACAAACAATATTGGAGAAAGATATGTGTTATAATTGTTGCCTGTATGTATGTGTGTACAGCGTTTTTTGTTGTGATGTTAAAGGTAATACGCAGCCAGCAATAGACTTTAAGGCTGCTGTAAAAGTGGAGTATTTTAAAACGATTTGGCTCATGGTCACAAGTTAGTGTATTTTAAGAGAAACATTTTTTTTTCTTTCTGTTTTATCTATTTTTGGTTTAATCTTTGCCATTGTATGTACTCACATTTAAATGAGATTACTCTAATCTGGAAAATTCTATAAGGTCTCTTAACACGATAGAGATTCGGAATTGGCGAATAAAATTTTTAAACCAACCATATGAGTTTAAATTGAATTTTTTCCAAAGTATTAATGTGTAAAAAGTGCAATTTCATGCAAAGTATGACTTTGTATTTGCATTTGATAGAAATAGGTTGAATATTTAAATAACATGACAGTCATAAGCATGGGACAGTAAGACTAGAGAAAAACAAAATGAGGTACACATATCTGAACCATATGCCACAACAGAGGCAAAGGGAAGTGTACGTATTTTTATGTAAAGACATTCATCTTTCTAGCGAATTCACCATATGGTACATTGTTATTAAGTATAGGAAAAGAAAAAGAACTGAACATTTTGAACCAACTGTACCTATTCGTCAGGCTTTGATCTGAATGATAGTTTGTCAGTATAAAAAAACATATTTGGTAAAATAAAGTCTTTGATTAGTTTGAACTAACCAAGAATTTGAATAATTTGTAAATAATGTTATAAGTTTAATTATGCCATTGCTGTCATGTTATGTAAAACTGAGACTTGCAAGAGGGGAAGAAAAGAGCAATGAGGAGGGAGTAAAATAGCCGCCAGGCTCGCCTTTTGAAAAAGATAAAATTGAAGAAGACTAAAAGTAAAATGTCCCTTTTTTTTAATAAGACAAAATTATATTCAAACTTTGAGATCATGGTGAGCACATGCACTATCATTGAACCCATCTGTGGATCCTTTGTTCCAATAAGAATTTCTTTATGTATGATCCCATCCTACTGGATAGCTCAGTAGGGAAACACACTGAAGTCCAGTGCTTTACCCACTCTGCTGTCTGTAGATCCGTTCATCTATAGTTACATTCAGTTGGCTTAAAGCATTAAGAGGTTGCACTTCATAAAATTTATAATTTCAATTGCAATTTACATTTCACCATTTTTTTTTATTGTTGCATGTAGAACAAATTGATCATAACAATATTTAAACATTCAAAACAATGAGAAATTGGTCAAGGTGAAGATAAACAGAGCATGAAAAAAAAATTAATATACCACCCCTTACTACTATGTTTTCATGTTTCAATGATCATATTCATATTTTCAGATCTGATAAGCTAGCTTATGTTGAAGCCCAACCTTGGAAGCTATCTTTTCAAATGAAAAGGTGATAAAAATACATTTCTGAGAGTTCTCAAAATTTAGATTACATAAATGGATCTGCGCCAGGAAACATTTTTTTCCTTCTTATGGTCCTTTCTTACACACTGAGTATGAAATGCTTGATCTATGTGCAAAAAACTGAAATGAAAATCTGATCAGACACAAGTTGGTAATTTGTTGGAAAGCAGTTACATTTTTCTCCATTTCTTATTTACAGGAGTGTAGATCTCTCTATTTTTCAATCATTTTGTAACAAAATGTTTGTGTCATCAAAATGCATCGACAGTGAGACTAATTTAGAACTAATCAAGATAAAGACGAAAAAAATTTTACACCAGAAATTTAACGAATTCTACAACTAGTCTCTAATACTTTTTATACAGATCTATAATGGCTGTCCTATTTTCACACAGATCTACTCTAGAAATCTTGACCAAACTAAATCTATATTACATAGATCTAGATACCATCATCTAGTCTCAATTAGACTATTTTTTATTTGTAAAAATACATTTGAGTGCACTATGGTCTATGAAATAGAACTGATCAGTTCTAGTTAAAAAATGTGATCACAGGAGAAAGAATTAGAATGAATCTATTCTGAAAAAAAAAAAGGCCAGGATTAGATATGGACAAGGAGAGAACAATATGATTTTGATGAATAAAAGGTAAAGCAAATTACTCATTAAAACAAGTTAACAACATCTTGAAAGATTTCAACTGATTTGCCATAGTTGATATTTCTATAGAAAACATAAAAAAAAATGAAACAATACCAACATACAACATCAACTAATTTACACTTGTGACACACATGCAGGACTATAGTCACTTTCAGCTTGTGAGATTCTCAAAAATTTTAAATTTTTCTTCATCTGTTGGATTAAACCGAGTGATTGATCAAAAACTCATATCAGTCAAAACAACTGGCTAAAATATGTGAAAGTGATCAGGTTGACAGCTCTGTCTTTACCATTCAGAACATAAATAAAATAAAACAGCAAATACTTTGTGGTAAAAGGTAAAAGGGAGGACCAGGTAAACAAATTTAAAAGTTATAATTCAAAGAAAAGATAAGAGCATGGTTTGCTTCAACACTGATTCGTACGAAAAAAATAGAGATCTCAGGAGGTTACAAAAATTAATGGATAATACATAGATTTAAAATATTCACTTATGTTTTAAAAAAGTTTTTGGTTAGAAATCATTGCAAAAAGATTCATTCATCCAAAATGTTTTGTAACTTTCCATAAACAACTATTAATTTCAGCGATGATCATTTGCACTAAAAGATAATAATTATATTCTAGCACCATCTGCTGTGGTTATAGCCAGAGGAAGTACTTAATATCAAAGGGCAAGCTCCAGGACTATTGGACAGTGATCACTCCCCATGACTTTGCTGCGGATAAGACTCTCACAGATATGCTCCTTGAAACGTTTTGACACAACAAAGTAGTCCAGACGCCTGCAGAGGATGGAAATATAAATATGAACTACAATTAAGCAAAAAAGAAAACTACAGCCTTAGTTTTATTTGCATGAAAAAATTTACACTTCACTAAGTTTACATGTATCTATAATTGTTTGACAGTCCCACATTAAATCTGAAGAGCACTTATATTTTCAGTTTTGCCCATTTCTATGAAGATAAAAAAGATTAAAAATTGCAAATTCTTAGAGACCTTTTATTCTCAGTCAGTCAGCAGTAATAGAAGTAACATCTGGTGAAACGTTGTTTATGTTATATCTTACATAAGTTGAGATATGTTCTTATAAATGTAATGTTGAATTTCAAAAAAAAACATCTGATCCTACATCTAAGACTAGAATCAGCATTCATGGATACTTAGGATGGATCTAAATTTTTTTAAACTCTGAATTACTGAAACAGAAATCTAGATGAAGTCTTGAGATTGATTTCTAAAACTCTTTTTAAACAATACACCTCCTTCAAGGTTAAGTCAAGGAACAGATTTAGGAAAAGTTTTCTTTTATATTGTTTTGATAAGAGTGGGACAGTTTTATGGCCAAAATCATCTCTTTCACTCATTTAATAAAGCTCCTTGCCCATAGAACAAAAACCATGATTCATATGCACAAAAGTTTCATACGCTTTGGCCATAAGATGAAAAAGGTCTTGATAATTTGATAAATTAAGTTTTTTCCCTCATTGTTTTGTTTATTTTTCACATGAAAACTCATATGAGTCACCATAAAAAGATTGATCATTGACAATTAAAAGCCAGCTGTAATAAATCAGCATAATTTCCAGTAACTGAGAACATTGAAAAGTTTGATAATTTGTGCAACTTTCAAAATTGAGAGAGTTTAAAAAACTATAGTATCTTAAATATTGGCCCCATGAATGCGTAATCTGTATCATTTGACTTATTATTCTGAGTGCAAGAAAATCCTTTAAATTTTACAGAAATAAGGAAACTTCACAAATAACCAATTTCGACTGTTTTGTTTTTATCAGTATTCCTTAATTTATATTCTTGTTACGATTATGTCGTCTTTGAGAACTGATCTTTATAAAAGATTCTTCATGGTTAAAAAATGCATATTGTAAATAAGAATCAGAGGGATTGTAAAAGCTCACCAGCCAACATTTTTTGCTCGGCAGTTCATCATATAGGTCCAAAATGTGTAAGCATCTTCCTCATCTGGATGCAGTTCTCGGAAGGAGTCTATGAAGCCTGCCTCAAGAGTCTCAGAGAAACTGTCTCGCTCTTCTTGAGTAAAGCCAGCATTTCTCTTGTTTGTCTTTGGATTTTTGATGTCTGAAACAAATTTGCAAAATAAAATGTTAGGAAATGTGCAGAAAAGGTAAAAGGCATGCCCTTTAAATTTTACTTTGGTTATTCCCCTTTCAAATTTTGAATGGATGGGCTGCGAGTTTAATAGGGTGGCTCATATTTAAAATGAATCTAAGAATTCATATAAAACCAATTCAATGCCCATCATTCACAACAGCAGTGAAGTAATAATAGTTTTGGTCTTGCAGAACCCTTAAAATAAAAGCTTAAATCTCAAAGACCCAAGTAGAAGACCCAAGCCAATCATCTATGAGAGAATAAAATATCTGTCAATTATGTTTAGAAACAAACACTTGCTCACAAACTAACATTCCATGTGTAAGTTAGAACTCATCTTTTATATTCTAAAATCACCATTTTGCACCACTTTAGGATAATATTCTCAATTTTGCTAGACATTTTTAGTTTGACCACAACTTGTTAAATTAATTAGTTGATGCATTTTCCTGTCCTCTTAATCAGATCACATAATTGCAACATTTGATTATTGAATGTTTTAATAAAGTGAAAGAGGATAAATTATTTAAATGTATACCTTGTAGCTCAAACAAGATTTGGTAATTAAGAAGAAAACAGTTCATTTTAATTGCATAATCCATCAAGCTACTTTTCATTTCTTCTCACGATAATTTTCCCCTTAGAATTTGTTGCTTTTGCGAAGATAGATCTAGTTATGACTTTGCCTACTTAGCACAACACAGGATGCTAGGCAAACATAAATTACACTATACAAGCACATCAAAGTGCAGTGCACGAAGATTTATCATCCAATATAGATGAGGACTAACAAAGAAAATACTTAAGCTTTGGTTTTGAGGAACAACAAGAGACAGCTTAATTATGTAAAAAAAAATTATGCAAGATTACTTAAATGTGTATCATTAAATAAGGCTAAAGCACAATATTCATTTATACAAACACAAAATTTAGGAAAATATTAGGGACACCAACAGGAAATTCTTTTATAATTTGATAGTAAAACAAAGCTTTCAAAGACATAAAGTAGACGCCATTTACGTAGATTTTCACTCAAATCAATTTTTTTTGTTGATCCATACCCTTTGTTATACTTATAGTATTTATATAAAATCTTGCATACAGCTCGATTTTCAGATGATTCGATCTTTTTTTGAGGTAGTGCAAACAAATCCTCATCGTTTCTACACAGAGCAGGAAATTTAGAGGAAGACTTGAAACTTACATAAGTAAAGCTCTAAAAAATAAAACGTTGGCCAGATTTTCTCACTGCTAGTAAATCAAGTTCAATTCCCTGACATTCAAAAAAAAAAAAAAAGGAATTTAAACCTACCTCTTCAATTCCAGATGAGCACAAGACATTTGTCATTTACATGAGCTTGATGCTCTGAGGTTCTTGCAACTTACTTTGTGCTTTGTTCTTAGTACATTTTTTTTCTCTACATGCTGGAAAGAATTGCAATTACCATTTTGATGCTGATGAGCATCTGCTATCTATTGAATCTGAATTAAATAAAAAAATATAGTTTCTGAGCATTTTATTAATTTTTCTTTTTATAATTTGTTATAATATTCTTATTTGTAAAGTAATCTAGCCAAGTAGGACAACCAGAGATGGAAATTTTTTACCATTTAAGAATTAAAGAGGGAGAGAGATCCTACCGATTTCTTGATGGGCCACATTCAGATCTCCACACCAGACCACTGGCTTCTTAGCATCTAGACTTTTCAGGTAATCCCTAAAAGCGACGTCCCATTGCTCAGTTCGATACTTGAGACGCACCAGTTTACGACCAGAGTTTGGAATATCTGAAATAATCAAAATGTAAACAAAAAAAAAATAGAAAAAAGAACAGGAAAGATAATAATGATGGTTTTTACATGGGATGTTTTACCTTTTTAAAAGGTATCAAAAAAATAAATAAACGTGTTTTTAAGGTAGGGGTAAAATGATGAGCAAGAAATAAAGGTGGAGAAGAAGACATTGGTAAAACATACTACATTAAATTAAGCTAATAATTAAGGTTGAATTAAAAATTCAAAATACTCTTCCAATTCAATATTCAAAATCACAAGTATTGCTAGATTAAGCCAATGCCGATTAAGGAAGATCTAAAACCACAGTATAAAATCATGGTGACTCTTTGAACTACCCAAACAAACATACATGTATTGACTAAGTAAAACTTGTCAAACTCTACTGTGATGCATCGCCCTTCGTCATCATGCTTTGGAATTCCTGCAATAAAAATGTAAGTTAAAATTTTTTGCAAATGCTTACAATAAGAATGATCAATGTCAACAAACTATTTCCTTGATATCATTGAAAGTAACAGATATTGCAGATATAATATATATATATATAGACCTGTTAAAAACTTCAATTCACAAATCCTTAACATTTTTTGTAAGCTCATTATACAAATACCAATTAATATGTATGCCCTTTAAAATCTTGTTGCAAAGATAAGCTAAGATATATTTTTATTTTCCCATTTCAGAAAGTTAAGTTTGCACGTTGTCCACAACAATAAAGACTTTTTAACATCACATCTAAATTCAATCAGTTTGAGCAAGATATATTTTTAATCTAATGAAAATATGAAAATGATGTTCATTCATGAACAATATATATATATATATATATGACTCATTCTCAAAAGGTTGTGTCAATTTTTTTAACTTGGGACTTAATTTTCATTTACTATTTTTATAAATAAAATGTATATTTCTAGTAGTGTAAGCATCCTAAGGATGGAATAAAATTATTCTAAAGATAGTTGAGCATCTCATTTTGGAAAGGAAGCAATATTTTTCGAATATTGTCATACATACTTAGACGTAATGATGACACAAATTTTGCCATATTTCATAACTTTGTTTTATGAATTATGTCCCTACTTGATTTTCAAAAGATAAATTGAGTTAGATACTGTGTAATTATGTCTAAATATTCAACTGAAAATTAAAACACTTTTGTAGGGAAAGCAAACTTTGTGTCACTTTTACATCAAAGTCAATAATTGCTATAGAGTTTTGAAGTTTTTTTTCAATAGTCTATTAATTCATTAATAAATGCTCATTTTGAGTACTTATTGTCAATATCTGTTCACATCAAATATAATTCTTATTTGAAACATAAAATAAACCAAAAAAAAAACCACAATTTTATTCTCAGATGTATTGATGACATAAATTGTGTCATCATTACATCTAAGTACTGACTAAGACAAAATATAGAACTTTGTCACTTAAAATTGCCCTCAGGTATTATTTAACATAGATCTAGGCCAACTTAAGTTACTTCAAGCACCAAATCCTTATTTGAAATATAAAATAAACAAAAAACCACAATTTTGTTCTCAGATGTATTGATGACATAAACTGTGTCATTACATCTAATTACTGACTAAGACAAAATATAGAACTTTGTCACTTTAAATTGCCCTCAGGTATTATTTAACATAGATCTAGAACAACGAAAGTTATTTCAAGCACCAAATATTTATTTGAAACATAAAACAAACAAAAAACCACAATTTGGTTCTCAGACGTATTGATGACACAAATTGTGTCATCATTACATCTAAGTACTGACTAAGACAAAATATAGAATTTTATCACTTAAAATTGCCCTTATTATATATAATTTAACATAGATCTAGGCCTACTTAGTTATTAAAAGCACCAATTGGAGAAAAACCTATCTATATAACATTATTTGCAACATGGCTCTAGGCTCTATATCTAGATCTAGTAGGAGTATTGATCTAAACTGCCTCATACACTTTCAAAATAGTTATTATCCAAAACAAAAGCTCTCTGAACTTCAAAGTTCCTTTAAAATCACTTTTTATATAAATGTCCTAAAGATGAAATGGATGAAATAGTTCTAGGGTATCTCAGAGGTATTGCTGGTCTTAGACATATTGCGTGTCAGTGCATTTAAACAGAATGACACAAACAAAGAAATCTTCTTCTTGGAAAATTCTTTGCTCCTGCTTTAACAGAAGTGGCCTTTATTGAGTTTCCTATCCAAAGTAGAAAGTTCTAACAGTGACAGAGAATCAAAATAAGCCTTGGTGAATCAGTGACAGCTGCGGATCTTAGACATATTGCAATGACACAGGCATGGAATACTGAGGAACAGACCTTTATTTTCAGCTCAGTTGATATAACATTATGTCAAAGTAGCTACTAAAATAAAGTTTGATGCATGGCAATACTG
The DNA here is from genome assembly GCA_033675545.1 of Elysia crispata. Lineage (NCBI taxonomy): Eukaryota > Metazoa > Mollusca > Gastropoda > Plakobranchidae > Elysia > Elysia crispata. The sequence goes on along the minus strand of JAWDGP010000216.1, from coordinate 119,240 downwards.
GTGAATCAGAGTGGATCAATTATCATATCTCGTTGAATATTATAAAAGGCTTTTATTTCAATGGGCCATGATGACACAATGCAATACGTCTAAGTAGAGCAGGAAAATATGTTTGTCATTGCAAAATAGTTTTCCTTTCCTCAATGATGAATAAAGAATAACGTTCCTTAATCATTCCTTTTGTAAAATCAATTACCATTTTACTCTGAAAATGAACTAGAGAAAAGCTGAAGGTCAGAAAATCACCACCCAAAAATGTAACAAAAATCCACAAGAAAAACTGTGGGTTTTTTTTGTTTTGAACATCTCATAAATTTTACAAGACTCGCATAAACAACACGATATTGTTGAAAATATTTCTTTATTAAATGTGCAAAGTGTAGGAGTTGAAAAATGTAGGTTTAAAGCTGTATTTTCTTTTCAAATTCTAATATGTTGTGACTGTGGTTGAAAAAGGCACCTTTTGAGAATGATTCATATATATATATATATGAATCATTCTCAAAAGGTGCCTTTTATTTTTTTTTTTTAAACCAAGGCATCTGATTCTTATAACAACTGATCAGACCAAATTCTTTTCTGATACAAGTCTCAAGTCACAAAAGAATTTGTGTATCCTTTGCTTCTTTTTTTTTCTTTGGTAGGATTATTTGACCATTACAGGGAGAGAATGCAATTTACTGGTACAATGGGTGAAAAGGGTCTTTAATTTTGGATTGGTTTCTCTTAACTACTTGTTTCCTGTACATCCCACATTAGATATAAATTTTGAAAATTTATCTTTAAGAAATCTTAGTGGGTTTATCATATAGCTTTCCCATTTATTTATTTATATGCTAACTCACCTATACCCTCTGTAATCTTGATAGGTTTAGTCTTGTAATACATGCCAACCCCGGAGTAGCCTTCTGTGTCTCCAGATAGCCAGTGTCCTGTGTACCCTTCAACCTCTACCTCTGCAGGGATTTTACTTTTGTCACATTTCAGCTCTTGCACACACAAAACATCTGGTTTTTCTGCTTTTAAGTAGGAAAGCCCATCTTTCTGAAGACAAAAAAAAAAGAAAAGTGTAAAAGAGAAATTAAAAAAAAAAAAACTACAAACCTGGCACCTCAAGAAGGATATTTATTTTCCTTGACAAAAATTTAAAAAAAAAAAAGTAATAATCATAAAATTAGTAATAGAATAGAATCTATGTAAGCCGGAAAGGCTGCAAACTCCATCAGTTCAAGTAAATACAGGTAAGGCAATGTTTAGTGAATTCATGAACAATGGAAAAAAGGCTGAGCAGAGAGAAAGAGAGAGAGATGATATAAGCAATAGTGATATCGATTATGAAAATATTATAAAAGAAATCTTAACTTTTAGGACAAATATACTATAATTCAATGTACTTTTAAAATTGCTGCAAAAAGTAATCTCTTCTGTAGAGCCATGTTTGAAGTGCAAACGAAACAAAAAAATCACAAGGGCATAAATCTTTGAATTCTCAGAGCCATGGACTCAGTGAGTAATTGTAAAAGTAAAATGCAGAGAAAATTTACATCCAACCAAGCTCTGATGCCATTTATATTCCAGGAAGCAATCTTAAAATTGGGAGCTTTCCCACTAGGTGATTTGGATGAGGTTGAAAAATCTGTGTCTTTTATCGTCTCAGATATGGACACTCTTGCTTTAAGCTTTGGTTTGGGTTCCTCCTCAGAATGAGCTTCTGCCTTTCTCTTTTGTGGAGGCCTCTTTGCTTTAGTTGCCTGTGTAAATTAAAATTAAAAAAAGACAAACAAAATGATGTGAAGAACATCTCCAGCTTTTACAAGATTTATGCATGGACCAAAAGACAAGCAAAATGGACATCATTTCCAAAAAGGAATTGATAGAATATAAAAGTCATTGAAATTGGAGAGAGGGTTGACCAATAAGGATTTTCCTAATAATATTACAAAAGTCATTTCATAAAATAAAATTAAAAAAAAAAAGAGACAAAGATAGATTGGTGCAAACCAGAATTCAATATCACTTCAAACAGACAGTGAGAAATAAACAAACATATTCACAAAATTTGTATCTATCTATTGATACTCTGCCCTTCCCCGAGGTTGGAGGTCGGAGTTCACCTCTTTTGTGTATGTCAGGTAATGCAGTGGTATATCAACATCTAAAAAGCAGATATTTTCTTGGCAGTTTATTATTTTAGATTGCAAATGCTATGGTCTTCAACACTTATTTTTCAGCTCTATAATCATCTATCAGAAGGGTACCTAGATAAGTAAAGGTGTCAACCTGTTCAATCTTCTTTCCGTCTATGTGAATGTTGACTAAGTAACTGTAAAGGGGCATTTTGCTTTTGAAAGAAGACTATCCATTTTGGTTTTCTTGGTGTTAACAATGTCTATTATCATGCATAATTCCAAAAGAGATAAAAAAAATATGTGGGACACACAAGACAAAAAAAATTATCATTATGATTTGAAAGCTAATATATCAACCATTAAGAAGTTATGACCTACTTCATCATTCTTTGGGGCAGCAGCTTTTTCACCTGGAGTTTTTTTAGCAGCATTCTGCGGAAACAAAAAAATATATATATATGAGATAAATAAACATAAAACGATGTCAAAATAATATTACCCTTAGTACAACAGAAAGTTCAGGGATTTTAGTCAATTCACACTAAAGAATAACATGGAGTGTGAACAAAACTTAGACACTGATTAACACTTTCATATGAAAAAACTATTAACTAAAAATTGTTGTTTTCATGACGCCAATGCTCTCCATAGTAAAAAAAAGTTGGATACAACTTGTCAAGGTGGATCAGGATTTTTCCCTGGGTAATTTTAAACTATGTTACATCTGATGCAAACTTTAATTTATAATGTCATATATTATTCCCAAGTAGAAGGTTAAGACAACATATAGATTTATATGAGGATAAAAGAATGTGAAAAATCAGTTATTTATTTTTAATACACAAAATGTTATCATTTCACTTTAATAATTAGAAAATCATAATGCTTGCAATCTCCCACTTTTCTGGTAAAAATGATCCAGCTACATATACTAAATTTTCAAACATGCAAAGGCTAAAGGAATTCTTGAAGGTTAAAAAAAAACTTAATTCTCTTCAATCTGTAAAATATTATTACCACATGTAATAATATCCTTCATAAAATACAATTTAATATTGAATAGTTTCATCTACCTTTAATACTAAAAGTTCAATTGTGCCTTTTCCTTTCTTTTTTTTTTTTTTTGCCGAGGGGGGGGGGGGGTATTGTCAATTGTCAACAATCAGAAAGAACAAGGAAAATTATTTGGTTTCATTTTCTGACCTCAGGTTTCTCTTTCTTGTCCACCTTTTCTTCCTTCTTTGATTTTTTACCTGCTTTTGCAGTCTTTGTAGATTTTTTGGGCTGTAAGTGAAAAGACATTATGTTCTTCACAATTAAAATTATATCACTTTCTCCTAATAAATCTATGTAATATTTTATCTTCAGAGCTTCAACATGATGAGGATTGCTTTGATTCGTTTTGTAACAAAACTAAGAAAAGTTAAGTTAATCCTGCAGTACATAATTATCTCATTCAAAAAAAAGATTTTGTACCTTTCCTACACATTGAAATCTTTTTCATATTATGCATCTTATTTTGAGCATAAATCAAGAAATGGTTAATAATAAAATTAACAGTCATTGCTAAATTTCTATGATTAGTAGTAAGGGTTGCTTGCTATAACAATGTCCGAGAGGCTTTATAGTGTGCTGATCCAAATTAATAAAATATATATGCTAGTTAGGATTTTTGTCTTTCAATCTGCACAAAATGCATCAACCCCTTTGTTCAGAAAATATTTTCTTTTAGTTAACTCATTACTCATTACTCAGCAGTAAGATTAATTCTTAACTTTTTGTAATATTAGGGTAACTATCACGAGTGCATATTTAAGGTTCCATCAGTGACATACAGCTCCAATTTCAGATACTTGTTTGGGCAATTCTAGGTTGGATTTTGCAAAGGTAGAAGCTTTAGAGATGCACAATGAGGTATTCATTTAAAACAAAAATCAAAATCTTCTTTTCAAACCCAATGAAATGAATAACAAACGAAATACAAGACAAACAAATGCTGATTACTTACACCCATAGTTGAGAACAATGGCTTGGCAATTGCCTGTCAAAGAAAAGATAAGCTACAATTCAATTGTAAAATATTTTAATTTATATACCAAATTGTACTTCAGCTCTTAACTCTCACATAGAAAAAAAATGTTTTTTTTTAATTTGATAAAATGTGTGAGAGTCAACATCTTTGTTTCTCCCAAGTCTGTTAAGTGATTACGATTGGGAGTGTAGATGCAAGTGGATCAAATTATACATACTTACTTAAGATATTTAGATGGATATATTGATCATTCTTTTTATATTTAAAATTTTAAAATAAAAACATACACATAAAAGAATCTTAAAAAATTTCAGTACACTGATCCTTGATCTAAGTTTCTTAACAAGTATTCTGCTTAAAGGTGGCATGGATAAAATTTGCAAACATTTTTCTTCTACTATTAATTTCAAATAGATAAGATGAGGATTGCTCCTGAAATATAAGAAAAGTTGATAATATAAATTCAAACTTGAAATTTATTAACATTTAAACAGAATAAGAATCATATTAAATTCTTTTATGACTTAAAATTCTAGATCATGTAAAGCTGATATACCGTATTCCCTCCATTAGTAGCGCCATCTCTAATAAACGCCCCCCACGCCCCCCCCCCCCTTTTCCCATCCAAGCAACACTTAAAAAACACCACTTTCGAGAACAAAAGATTCTTATTAAACTCAAACTCAAAACATTTATTAAGCGATAGATCTGATGATAACAACAAACAACACATGTAAACAATGAATGACTATGATACTGCAATGAAATTGGGGATGTCAAAGTCAGTACTAAGGCGTCTGAGGTTAATGTCCTGGACTATTGCAGTCCTCTTAGTCATCGGACTCGAATGACGCGTCGCTTTCTTCACCCAACCATGGCACTCTAAAACTAACTAGAGAGGGGGGGGGAGGGCGGCGACGGCGGAAACGGCGGCACTTTGTCTTTGAAGAAAGTCATCCAAAACATTCCTTTAGACGCGCACCCCCCCACTCTTCATTTTCACGCGCCCGGCGCTACTATTGGAGCGAATATGGTACATACATCTATGGTTGATTATGAGTACATTTTGACCAATTTAGAGTGCTCTCTGTCTAACCATCTAAAGAATCATTCTAGGCATAACTCATTAAAAATTTATCTGTAAAAGCATGCATGTGTGTATAATTTTTAGTATTACCCAAACTTTATGTCTGTAAGGGTTTGAAACGGATGAAACAAGAGCAGCAGAAGCCAAGACAGATGGCTTTTGTATATTCAAAAGCACAACCTTGCTGCCTTGTCTGAAGCTATAGAATTGACACCAACACCAGGCTGTACTCAGCTGACTACCATGACATCTAAACCAAGCTCCAAAACTGCAAAACTTGTCTAGAAGTTTGAAAGCCAGATTTTGGACCCTCCGTTTTAATCCACTGGGAAACGACAAATTATTTAAACAATGTGAAAATTAAGTAATTATGTAATAGTAGTAGCATACCCAGATTTTAAATGGCAATAAAATATTTGGAAAGTTTGAGTTTTGACGTGTGCAGTTCCAACAAATTGTTGAGGATAACAATTAACATGCAATTCACAATTTTTAACTTAACGAGTTGATAAAATATTCACTTGCAGTGGAATGATGTAATCATTGCATCTTCCCCATTTCTAATGTTATTGTTCCTGGTGATACTGGTAGGAGAAAAGCACTCACTTAGTTTCATCTATAATTCTCATTTTATTTTAAAAACAAACGACATATATGTGAAAATGCCACTAAATTTAAGGGTTGGACAAACTGAACCTGAATTAAAGCATGATTAAGAAACAGATGGAATACTCTTACAAGATCAGTTTACTGCTACTCAATATAAAGGTTTTTACTGACAGACCTACCTATCACTGCCCATGTTGCCTAAATATGTGTCCAGACATTGTAACTAAAACTAAAAGTAGCATTATTTTGTTAACATCCACGTACCAAAAGCTCAGACAGTGTTGTAAATATTTTGTTCGCATTTAATATTGATTACTTCACAGCTTGCATAAAGTTACTTAAGTCTGTTTTAAGGGTCAAAGTATTGAAGTTTTCTTAATAGATTTAGATTTTTGTTGAAGAAATTAGATCTCTAGAGCCCTATGGTTTATTTTTAACTTGCATTGGCATCTAAATCTAGGCCTAGATTCTAGGGTAAAATTGCAGATATCGATCCATCTCACGTCCGGCTTCACACTTGAATGTTTTCTGAAGAAATCGAAACTTGTAGTTTTTAAAATAGGACTTTAGAGCACCACAAAAATGTTTATATCTTGAAAAGTATTTATTTGTGACGAATAAACCCTTCATATTCGTGTTCAGCTTATCAAATTCATTAAGAAAAATAGAATTTTACAGTTTTAAAGTTGGGCCGATATCTGCAAAGCAGCAATAGCCTAATAATATATGTCTTTAAATTCCGGTAGCCTAAATTCCTACCCTCCTTGATAAAATAGATAATCTAGATCTAGATTCTAGACCTCTGGTTACATTTTCTTCGATTCCAATCAACCGTTGATGGATTTAGTTACCTCAACATTCGTTAGCTACATCAAAGACTTTTCGGTACCGACTTTTCTAAATTTAGATCTTAGATTAGCAGTAGGCCTAGTTTTGGACATCACAGTGGAGAAAATGATTATTAGTGCATACATCATGATCATCTAATGCATATATCTATCGTTAGTAACCGGTTTGATCAATAGGCCTAATTAAAGAAATCTAGATCTAGAATCTAGATCTGGAAATATTTTTAGAAATAGAATTAGAAACTAAAAACTGTATTTGAACTGTTTAGATAGACTAAAGTTGTACAGATCAAACAAGAGCCTGTTTAAAGGATTAACTTATTTTTAAGAAATTACAATCTCTAGGTCTAGATCTAACCTAGATTTATCATTTAATTGTAACCTGAAAGATGTCGTAGCTCCCGGGGGCGAGGGGAGTATTTTTTATCTTGTTTATGCCGCGCTTTCTTTGGAAAGCAGACTGCTGATTCTATGTATTAATTTCCAAAGATTGGAGGTAAAGCGAGAGCGGATTCAGCGAAGTGTAGGGGCGATAACCCACAAATTTTATTTAACAGTTAACGTTACCAGATTCATCTCTAAAGACACATCACCCACGAGATGCGCCCATTCCACAAAATTAATTTCATTTCAGTATACCGTTGTTGGATTGTTTCGAAGTCTTGGAGACTAGCCTAATTTCTTTTTCCTATCGTTTGTTGTAATAATCTCTGCAATAAAATTTATAAGGCTCTCGTGAGAGCCTGACTACATGATAAACTAAAAATATGTTGTAATTCTTACAGTGAGTAATGTGTGATGACTTAAGCCCCCTTCAGACGCACAGTTTTTTGTATCCGGTAAAGCCATCCGGTCAGTCCATGAGAATAAAAATAGTAGTGCAAAGAAGCGGCTTGACAAAAATCGTACCGGATAGCTTGATATCTGGCGCAGCTAGATCTAGATATTTCCCATCCGGTGGACATCTAGTGAACTGGGGCACTGGCGCCTCGAGGTCTTTACTTTGATCTTGCCGCGCGCGGAGCTAAAAATACGAATAAAAATATTTTGAATTACTGGTCCAATCTAAAAATTAATACGATTTTCGTGATCAGCGACCTTCAATTAGTCAAATTTACGCGGGGAACAGAATTTAACGATAAATTAAAAAATAAAAAATTCGAAATCATGTTGATCATCCTCCATTTTTGTGAACGTTTTGAATTTCGCGCGAACTAGATACGACAACCCAATGATGTCATCATCTAGGCCAAGATTTGAATGATCAGGTCAACTGATATCCAACTGATGCATGTAAACGGTCATATGATTGCTAATCCGGTTAGTGTCAGTTTCAACTGACCGGATGGCTTTACCGGACACAAAAAACTGTACATCTGAAGGGGGCTTTACACAGCATTCACAGTCAGTTTTTCTACAAACAGATCTTGAAGTCAACCCTGTCTTGAGTCTGTAGCTAGGAATCGTATCATAGCTGCTCAGTGGTCCCTCAAATTATTTTCATTATTTATAATTGATTTCTCCATCTCAAAGAGTGCATTTAACTAATTATACGATTTGTTATAATTCGCCGTAAAGCACTCTCGAAATTAGATATGATTTTTAGTCACCCGACAAAACTCATTATTTTTTCTTCTTTTTTTTTTCTAAATAAAACCCTAATCTATTTATTAAACCTTTTTAACTCGCATTAATTATTATGCAGCTCTCTCTGAGTACTATATGAACTTTCTGTTACTCTGATGTAGCTCCTAATTCACGCGAGGTTTTACACCTTTGAGCACATTTTGTTTGCACCGTTATCTTCATATCCTTAACCTGACCTTATATTGAAAATATTGATTATGAAGACACAAAATACGCTGTTTTCTTATAGATAAATTGGTCTTCCGGGCCGATTCATGTAGGCTAACAATTATGGTCAGTATTCTAACCGCAATCATAATGAGTGTCAGTCCGATACTCTACTATTTTCTTCACTGCCAAATTAATGAAATAATATGAGTAATTTCACATTGCCCATATCAAAACTATAAACACGCGTCGAGTCTCTCAACATTCAGTCCCCTTGTTTGAAGGACTCATCGGCAGTGCATCATGTGGAGAGAAACACTCATTTATCACCAAAAAAAAAGCTGTTCGAAAAAGCTAATTCATATATTATACTTGGAGATGTACTTTTGAACTAGATCGACCAAGCAGTGTGACAGATATGAAAATCACACCAGATGAGGTTTCACAAACGAGACTAACGGGCCCTTAGCTAGACTATGAAGTTATATTACTTTTTAGACTGACTGTCATCGTTTGCATAGACTCCTCCAACCTAGCGGTAGGCCTACGTAACGTAAGCGCTTTTCGCTAACATGCTAGACCTCTCACCGAGAACATAACCGCTATGATTCTGTCAGTGAATGTGCAAGTTTATGATTTTTGTTAATTTACAAGGTCGTCTCATCACTATGACTGCGTCCACGTTTGCCATGTTTCTTACTTTTCAGAACGCATGAGAATAGATTTTTGACATGAGGATACTCAATGCTTTGACTGATGACTATTACTTCTTTTTGCTGTTCATTTCCAACCTTTTCTTTCTGCTTTCTTCTTTAACAATATCAAAAATCGTAGCGATTCTTCTTCTTTTTTCTTTTTTTCTTTTTTTTTTTTTTTTTTTTTGCAATTAATACAGTGAGAGCTTCTCAAGCTGATAACGCTGTGCCATGATTCCTGGATATTTTTCAAGGTTTTGCATGACTATTTCATTGTAGAGAGAGAAAAGGTCTGGGAAAAACATACATCCTTGTCTGACACCAGTTTTAATTTTTTTAAATGAGCTGATTTCCTCATCAACTCCCATTGCTGTTGTCTGTTCCCAGAATATGTTTTTCATCACTCGTAGATCTTTTCCATATCTTCAACTGTGATAGATGTGTCACTGATGCAATAGCACTGAAATCGCATTAAGAATAACGCTAGCAAAAATGAATGTCTATAGGATGAAATCGGTTCTACCAATTAAATAATCTCCATCTATACCAGTGTGCATGGACGCGAGGTCTGCTGGACAATTACAAAGCAACTGCAAAAGAAACTGGAGGCAACAGAAACGTGGCCTCCAAGGAGATTGCTACGAATCTCATGAACTGCAAAGAAATCAAACGAAAAGTATTGCGAAAAGCTGGCACAAAAAGATAACTCGTAATAAAAATTAATAGAATTTGTAAATGCCAGGCAACCTTGTTTGGCCATATGATGAGAAGAGAGAAACTAGAACGCAGGGGGAAAATAGGGAGCTGAGGCAAGATTTCGTATGGACCAACAAAGTGGCTAAATGTAGGATGAGTGACCGATGTAATAAAAGCGACGAGAATTGGGATGTGTGGAAGGTCATGATCAAAGGTCAATGGGGAACAGATGTCAGGACAGAGCAAATATGTCACTTTTTCTATCCTGTCGTCTCTGCGGTCTCTAATGTCGTCCTCAATATTAGTTTTAGTCACAAAAAACTTACTTTCCATGACAACAAGCTTAAAACGGTACCTTACCGGCTTTTTTCCTGGTCCAAATTATAAAAATGTACAACTCGCGTGGCTAATTCTATAATGAGTTTTGGTCAACATTTTTTCGGGCTTCACAACTCGCAACAATGGAGAAACCACGGCAGTTTTACCTAAATTACGGCCTGAAATCGATGCCTTTCCGTTATATTGGCTTACTGAGGCCTCAAGAGATTACTCAATATGTTTCATTATCATAATTTGAAAAAAAGTCACTTAAATAGTATGAGTCATCCACAAACTGTAAATGTAACTTAAATACAGCAGTCCAAAAATAAAAAATAAAATGAAAAAAAAATGCATCAGATTGCCCGAAGCAGTGTCTATTGAACTAGTACTAGTTCTAGAAATTTACCAAGTATTTTCTCATTACTGTGAAGTAATAATTATTAGGCGAAGCTAGTTTAACCAATACCTAGTCTAACCAATGCATCAGTGACACGATATCGTAGATCTACATCTAACCTATGACAGATCAATCACCTAATTTTGGATGTTGAATTTTAAAGTCACATAGAGTAAAGTTAACTGAAGAGATTTTTTTTTCTTTTCTTTTTAAAGCGCCGAAGATTTGCAAATTGAATTGTGTTTCTATAAATTGACTCCAAATCTTTTCTAACTTAGAAGGAATTTTAAAAAGCATAAAACTTTTTCTGTAAGATGTAGGAAAAGGAAATATGTTCAGTGACTCGGAAATTTTTCGGAACATGAGAAAGACCGCGAACAAAATAAAACCAACAAGCACTAGCACACACACTCACACACAATGTTTTCATTTCTTATTTATTTTAACTCTGTAGACAGTTACTTTGGACTAAATCTCTTGAAAGCAGTGAAAACACAGCTATGATGAAAATAATAACATAATGATAAAATTTTAGAAAACTTTTCTACCCAACATTCCACCACAACACTATTGTGTTCGACAAAAAAGAAATAAAGTTCCTCCCTCTTTGACCAAACAGTTATGACATCTCTGGCAAATTACGAAAGATAATGTTTATACGCAGGACATGCCGAAATGTATGTCAGTGCTTCTGTGTAATCCTTAGTATTTTGTGGTCACGATCGCCTATGTTTAACGGGCCACCTGTTTGATTGAATGCACTACTTAGTATCTCTATCATCTCTGTCTTAATTTCTACGTCTCTTGTAAACACTACAGCATTACAACGTGTCTTATGAATTTCGAAAACCAAAGCTTTAGAGCACTATTACAGTTTAATTTATTAATTAATAATGGGTTCAACCGCAGGTTCAACCTTAATAATGGGCTGCAGCTGCTGAATCTATTTTTAGTAGTAGTAATTTTGCATTATTTTCTGTTGTGTAGGTTTTTCTCTAGAAAGCAAGGGAATTTACTCTGATAAAATTTTGCATGAGAGTTCTAAAAAGTTCGAGCATGACCTTGCTTTATATAGGCAGTTTTACTTTCCAAATTCAAGATAATTTCGTCAGTACTCGTTACTAACGTTTTGTAATATAGATTCTAGACTCTTTAGATTGGTAGGTTTATTTTTTTGCTATTACAACCACCTCAAGTTCAGTTTTAAGGTATAGTAATCTCATGCGACTCGGTGTTTAAGACAAATTAAATTGAAGCTCGACGTAATTTTTCCAATCTAGATCTAGAGTCTAGATCTAGATAGAGATCTTTTGAAATCATTTCAGATCTACATTAGAGCCTAGATATAACCTAGATCTAGATCTAGAATCTAATTTTCGAAATGGATTTTTCTCTTGAAATCTGGAACAGAGATTGATTGGACCTATCATGTAACTTAGGTGACGATGGTTCACTGTTTTAGATTCTAGTATTAGAATTTAGAGTACAATGAAGTTCATGTAGACTTCGATCCTCTGATTCTTGGATACAAGTATCCCACCCATTTGAACTACTGTATGCAAATAGGATTAAGCTGTAGATTCAATAGACTGGGCCTAGATAAGGTCTAGATTAGTCATTGGTAAGATTTGTGCAAATATATTTATATTTCAAGAGACAGTAAAACTTTAACAGCACAGTTTCAAGAGTTTTCTTCAGGTTTAAACCTGACATCCATTCCAACCTCTATGACATGCTATTTAACATTATCTTTTGTTGAAAGAAGTAAATCCATCAAGGGTTGTATTGCATGGCAGTTTGAAGCTCAGATCTAGAAAAATTTCATCTAGTTGTTCCATACACAAAACAGGTTGTCAAATTGTGCTGATTAGAATTCAGTTCTAAGCAATTGTCTGCTTCATGAATGATCGAATCCGATTTATAATTTTGAACTGTTCTAGGCAAGTAAGCTATTGATGGAGAAACAGTGATAACAATTTAAAGGATATATATATATATATATATGTAGACCTAATTCTGTTGACACATCTTTTAATCTATCTGTAAAATGTAAATCTAGAGTTTCTGTGGCAGTGAACATTGAAAAGACACATCTTGATCAATACAAGAGACCTGAACACAAACTGTTTCCCCTGCATTTTTTGTTGAGATTTAAACTTGAAAGATTTTTTTGTATTTTAAAATTATTGGCACCCATGGTCTCAAACTTAAGCATTTGAGAGTTTTGTAATATTTTCCTGTGACTAAATTTGAGAACAAATTTATGTTGAACTTGAAGGCAGTACAATTAATTTAAAAGCAAGAAGTGGGTAGGATTTCCGACTAGGTATATTTGTTTAGCATATAAATGAAGGTATGATATTGGATACATGTTCAATGCATTAGTTATTTCTTGCGAACTTATACAGTACAAAAACAAAGCGCAAACTTTTTCTAACGAAGCCCTCATAAGTAGGATAGAGGTACTGCACTCGTTCGAAAGACCTTCCTATGAGTAAATGTGTCAAAATTTAAAAAATCTGTTTTGATTTCAAATGATATTGGGGAAAAGATGCACCTCTATTTAGTCAAGACAGAGACACCACTATTGCTCTATTAGGAAACTTGCAATGGAGTGCAACACTCCCTGAAGGAGCCGACACTTAATCAAGTTTCAGAAAAATATAGAAAAATGACAAGTGGCATGCAAGCAGCTATACTGAGCAGTTTTGGTATCTAAAGGAAGACAATTTTTTTATGTTTTCAGCAACCTTTCATATATTAGTCAACTGACGCAAGATGGACTTTTCAAGTGGGCTTCCTGCTGGAGGAAAAATGGATTCAGCATCCAAAGAACAGCTTATGTCGCAAGTGAAGCAACAAATCGCTCTTGCAAATGCCCAAGAACTTTTGCAAGTAAGGAGTAAAATTAATCAAATTGATCTTGTTCACTTTTAGGTTGACTTTTTTCTTTCCACTTTTACTACTTTCTATCAGCTAATAATGACTAACATTGAAAAATGAAGTTTAAATTTCTTGTACCCCAAGGATAATATTTCTTGTAAAATTACTTACCATAGTTTTAAATTTATTTTGCCTCTTGATTCTTTATTCCATTCTACTTTCTGCTGCCTGTCAGTGCAGAAAACTTTAAAGGCACAGAACAAGCACAGTACACTAATCCAGTCTCTTTCTTCCCTGTCGTCCCTCCCTCTGTTCTTTCTCTCTCTATCTATAGATGGATTTTTTTTTATTAAATAATAATTATTATACCAACAGCTAATCTACATCAGTGTTTTTTTGTTTTGTTTTTTTAATTTGATTTTTGTTTTTAGCTTTAAGATATTCCCTTAAATGCTCTGCAGTGAAACTTATCACCTAGGACTGAAAAAATTAAGCTGTTTGAAAAAAAGATACGTTGCACATGAAACTGAAGGAAATAAAAAAAATGCATTATAAATTAGTCTGAAACAACAAAATTAACCAGCAACATTTAATAATGTTATACACCACTAATCACAAAGTCAACAAACCCCATTTCTTAGCTTAGAGCGAGCCACTGCCTTTTCAATGTCCATATTTTTAGGTTAAAAATCAGTATAAGACTTAAATTTAAAGGCATATTACTCTGCACCACAGTTCAGATAAATCATGGGACTTACGTAGGCAATGCTGGAGGTGAAAATAAATGGTTATAACGAGACATAAATCTTTGTTAATGATAGAAATTGAAAACTTAACAACATATCTGCAAAATAAAAAGATCGCTGAAAAAGAATTGAGGAAAGAAATGAAAAACTACTCTCTAGTATAGTCTCTTTCTCTCTTTCTCTCATGTATAGCTTGAAATGAAATTTCTGTCCAACAAAGAAAGACCAAAAAAAATAAACCTGAAGTTTATTATAAGGATAATATACGTTTAATATTCACTTTTTACTAAATTATATCAAGTTTGAAATTATGAAAAAGCCCCTTCAGAGAAGGAGAAAGATGAATGAATGATGTATAGTATCCACAACTTGGACATAAAGGCACTAACAGTGTTCTATCTCATTAGAACAGGCTACTAAGCCTTCAATTTGCATGAAAAAGAGATGACATTTTGTAAATCAGCAATGGAATACAGCAAGCTTTGGACCACAGTAAAGAATGGACATAAAGTTTTTGTACAAATGTTCAAAAGTTTTGAAGTGAACATACTTTCTAATGCATTCAAGCTAAATAATTGAGAAGCAATTATAAACAATTGGAAAACTCTGAAATTATTCCAGTTTTATTGTGTAAACATTACTGTGCTATAAAGGGGGAGGTGAGCTGAACAGTTGTTTTGTTTACTTTTTTTCACGTAAATTTAATTCTTTATGATTCACACAGTAAAGAAGAAAAAAAAATTATTAATCTCGGGATCTCTATATATTTTAATACATACTCTACCTTATTTATTCCCCAGAAAATGTCAGAAAAATGCTACAAAAAGTGCATCTCTAAGCCTGGTACCACTCTTGACAACTCTGAACAGGTATAGCTGCCATCTTTCTGATGATATTGTGTATATTGAATTAGAAGCATGATTTGCAATGGCAAAAATTCTTTTAACTTAAAATCAATCTCTGTCTCCCCCCCTTTTCTCTTTTAGAATTTAGAAAAATATATCTGCGAAAGTTGTACGTTGAGATAATTGTTAGAGATTTTGAAACAAGTTATCTTACTACTGTTTACAGAAGTGTGAATGAGAGGAAAATCAATCCAATCTATCAATTATGTGGAGTCCTTACAGTTCACAGGTTTCAAATAAATAAAATTTGAATTCTGCATATGATGTGATAATTACCTGTAAATTTTATCAAATGTCTTTTTGCTTGTTTCCAGAAATGCATTGCGATGTGCATGGATAGATACATGGATACATGGAACCTTGTGTCACGTGTGTATGGTCAACGACTACAGAGGGAGTCAAGCAGGATGTCCTAGTACAGAGTAGTTTGTAAACAAGGATTATGTCTTAAGTCATAGGGGGGGAATTGATTATCTCAAACATAGATAACATGGCATTTAAATTCAACCTGTAACAAATACATTTATCATCAGAAACTTGTATTGTGACAATGTGATTGTGAAGGCGAACTTTTTTCACTGAAGTATTATTATGTTATGGCTCAGTATTGAAGCTTCAAATCTTTGTCCATCATTCATTCTCTTTCTTTCCATTTTAAACATGCCAAGGACGGATAAAATCATCTTCTCTTGTTTGCACAACCTTGTTTTGTTTTTAGGCTGAATAAAATTTGCCCTGATGAGGTACAGTTTTGAAATATTGGTGAAGGAATGGTAACTTGAAGCAAAAAATGTTTTATGCTATTGTTTTTCAGAAAACGGTTTAAGTTAATGAGAAGGTTAATACTTTCAGTTGAAGAGAAAGATAATTTCATTTATATAGTTATGTCAGATGAAGATGGAAATTTGTATTTAAAGGACTAAGTAAATGTATTTAACAAGTTTTCTTAAATGTATTTAAAACAAGCAGGTTTTATTTTTGTGAATTGCCCCTTCGAAATTTGATTATATTGAGTTTTCTAAATTGATCTTTTTGTGTGAGATTACCGTACACAGCGGTTGCCACCTAAATGCTCTTCTTGTAATGGCACAAGCAGCCTCATCACAAGCTTTATAAACTTCTTCATTTATTTACGCCAGTTTGTATATGCATAAAATTCAGAAAGTTTCCTGTTTGTCTAAAAGGCATGCACAATAAAATGCCAACTTAGCTCAAGTTACTCTAGATATATCAGATGGGAAAGTTCAGAGCGTGATAAGCTGAACCAAGCAAACAAATAGGTGTAGGTAAGAAGGTTAACCCTAAAACCATGGATTTCCCATGTGGCTTCCTAAAACAAGGGGAAGGCTGGGTTAGCAGACTTATTGACAAGAGTGATGTGACAGGAAAGAATTTTTTGTTGCAACACATGGCGAGTGTGGAAGAGGTATGTTTACTAATGAGGCAAAAGGCTAAGTGTTATGAGTTATCATAGCCAGATCTGTGTGTTTACCAGAGTTGATTGGGTGCCTCTCTGATTGCTTATTAATTAATCACACTATTGTCATTTCTACCCATAAATATCGCCAGATATTTTGGGAGTTTACTGATTGTTTGTCACAGAATTTTCATTTCATTGAAACTGAATGTCAGCATTGAATAATTTGTGTGTGAGCAGCTGATCTGTTGACTCTAGGTTTTTTTTTTTTTCAGTTTTAAACATTTTTTAGGTTTAACAGGATGGCTCCGTAGTTGATGTCACTTTTCATTGGATCATCTTCCCTTTTCAAGATCAGTGAGAGTTGAATGTATCTTTTAAAAGAATCAATGAATTTTGCATAGAGCTGCATTTTGACTGTTTTTTTTGTTCTAAATGAAGGATAAAGCCAATAAGTCTACAGGTGAATGTCAAAGAGGCAGACACCATCATTTCACTTCAGCAAATTGCTGTATGATAAAAGTTCCCACATAATATCTTAAGACAAAAATGTTGAAAAGCCTTCCATGATTGCTTGTTATTGTGAATATGAAATACAATAAGGACTATCCCTACTTCAGAACACTTGAATGGTCTTCGTCGAAGAAAAGAAAGCACCTTGCATGAAAAAAAATTGTTTATGTGGCTCTGTTGTGTGCTTGTGGTATGCTTGATTTCAATACTGTGATGAGGTTGTATGATTTCTTACTATTTTGCCAATGTTACGTTAATAAAGATGTTACTTTCCCAAACCTTTTTGTTTTTTTTCTTTTCACATCTTTCCATTTATTGGGGTAGTCTTAAATACCTATATAACCTCTTTCATGTATGTAATTTTTTTTCTTTTATTTTTATAGTTTGTATTTCAAATTTATGTATGTGAATATCTTTGTGTGGTTTGTTGTTCTAGTTTTTGTGTCTGACAAAGGCCTAAAGCTGAAAGCTCACGTGTTTTGTTTTATTTTGTACATTTTGGAGCTGCACTCCTATTTTTTTTTTCATTCTTCACAACTATTCACAAAGCTCCACTGCAACAGATAAATTTTAATTTTAATTGCCACTACATGTAATGAATTTAGACCAAGTTGACCTAGAAATAAAGGAAACTCAAATATATGTCAAGATAAAAATACTACCATCCTCTCATCTCTGTGAAGGCATGAGAAAATCTCCATTATTTTTACAATAAGATGATCAATGCTTTACAGGAATCACAATTTGCGCTTGTATCAATCAGGTAGAGCAATATGACACATCCTGCCCATGTGTAGGATGCAAAGCTAATGCATTATGTTTTTCCAAATTGTCTGCAATATTGCATTAATGGAGCAGGTGATTAGTAAGTCGCTCAGCGTGAGAGCTCCTTTTTGAGATCAACAGGGATTTTTTAACTATGGTGAGCAATGCTTGCACCACGCGACATGCGACCGCTCTCTATTAAGGCTTTGCCAGACTTTAATTTATATCTTGATAAGCTATTCAACCTGTGAATTGGAGGCACATATTGATGTATCAACCACAATTTCTTGCCCAATATAACTTAATAACTTCTAGATCTTCTGGGTTTGGGTTAAGTCCCGTAGGCCGTATATCAAGTTATATGACCCTCATACCTTCCAAGGCTAAAGGAAAAATGCAAAAAAAGATTCAGTGGAACTGTGCTTATTCTTATAATGCAAAGCCAATTCTATACCTGTCTAATTGAGCCTAATGGGATCACACAATGCTTTTTATCTTTTACTTTTCATTGATAAGTCGTTTTAAGTATCAGACCATTGCTATATAAGGCATTCAGTTAAGTACAACTGTTCATTTGTTGTCATTGAATAGATTTTTTCAACAGAACTTCGTGTACATATATACAAACTTAAAAGCCAATTTTTTTCCGGTCATTAATTTTGATGGTTTGAAATGTTCAAAGTCAAAATTCATTCATCTTCTTAGTGCTTGTAAACAATTCTTCAATTTCAAAGCTTGAATTTTTCAGAACAGCAATACTTTTATGAAAGAAGTATGCACTGATCAGAGGGGAAGACTAAAGAGTCTCGTTTCTGCAGTGTGCAGAGGAAGAATGTATCCATTAAAAAAAATACAACACTTTTTAATAGTTTGTCACTGACCAATTCCATATGAGACACCTCACTCTAGCCTCTTCGTCTGTGCTCATCCAACTGTATGAAACTTGCAATCAAAATTTAATCTAGATTGAAAATCGTGAGGGTTTACCAGTAATACTTAAGGTAAGGAGGACATATCAGTGAGAATAATCGATGCAAGGCAATAATGTTGGGATAAATTTGATTCATTTTGTTGCAAACAATAGACGTGTAGAGGTGACAACTTTTTATTTATAATAATTATAGCAAAAGAGAAAAGCCTGCAATGACAAAATCATATATATATATATATATATATATATATATATATATATATATATATATATAAAAGCAGCAAAAATAGCCAAAAATGGTGATCAAAAGTTTTAAAAGTATTCTGAATAGAATATGCCAAACGGCCTCGATCAAACACTACAAATTATATGAACAAGTACTTGTATGTATTGGGTTGCAGACACATTATTAGTTTACATAAACATACAAGTGTATGCTTACATTATGTATTAAGATGGACTGAACAGAGCTTTTTTCATTAAAAAAAAAAGTATATAGATTCGTTCATTTCAAAAGCATAGGAGCCGAGATTATCTTGGCTTCAAGTAATGTTTAACGGATACATGTTCATGACATATCTATCTTTCCGTGGAAGGGAGGTTGATCTGTGGGAGACTTTTGCCCTAAGTTTAGGCTAGCAACAATTTTGGTACATGTATACGTGTACTTCGTGTGCTGAGCTAAAAAAAAATTTGTAGCCTGTGAAAGTTTCTTACCCTTAGAAAATTTAATAATATCGCTTCTTTTTCCAAGTTTCTAATGCTGTACACCCAAACCACTGAGCCATCATTGATTTGCATGCAATCATAAAGTTTTCTTTACTATTTTCATTTTGGTATATGTGATTTAAACCCATAGCCTCTTTATAACTGGGCAAGGTGGTCTATTTCACTTTTAAGGCGACCAATGCTAAATCAAGTAAATGCAACAGGGTGTCTCCCAACTTGTAATAGATTTAAATGAACATGCTCTTATATTAATAATAGATGTAATATGATTATAGTTCAAAGAAAGTTCAGTCTTATCTTAAAAACAAAACAACTTCAATTTCTCGATCTTTTTTATCAATCCGTCAATTTTTGCATACTATCTTCTAGAAAATATCCTTTTACTATTCCTTCCTTGAACCATGTTACTTGTCTGTCAATCTTTTTCAGATCGTTTTCTTTTTCTCTCCCGATATTTTCCCTCCCTGTCTCTCTCTCTTTCTCTCTCTTCCATCTATATCTATCTATCTATCTATCTATCTATCTACACAATTATCTAACTACCCATTTAGCACTTATTCGTTTTTACTAATTTGTAAATAAAAAGTATGTATGTTAATATATATATGTATATATATATATATATATATATATATATTGTATACATCCATCTATCTATCGGTCGACCGATCTCTTTATATATATAAAAGGCATTTGAATTTTATGGTAGATTACGTTTTTAACAATGGAATAAATAAAAGGCTCCAAATTTACAAACTAATAATCTGATACTGTCAATTTGTTGTAATATAGCAAATAACTTTCAAATTCATTTTTCTCAGGATAAAGAAGAATAATCAACAGCAAAAAATTGAATTTCAAATAAGTGCTTGAGTGCGCTTTAGTTTGGTTAAAAACAAAAAAAAGAAATGTACAGCAACGAATTCAACCTAAATGCCACACATGATGTATAATTGTATCAAACGTGTCAATGATTTTGAGAGGATATAGAGCTGGATATAATGTGCGTTTGCAAAATTCAGATTTTCAGTTTTCGTTCACGGAAAAACGAAGGCACATCAGAAATGGCGTTACCCGAAGGAAGTGCCCGTCTTGAGGCGAAGATCAAGTTCCAGAAGTCGTTCACGGTGTTTCCGGTGCGCACTCCGCCATCGTTTGGGGAAGGATAACAAAATGGCTTGCAGGCGCACGCATTAGGGCATACGCCCCTGGTGCAGAGCGGTGCAACGTCGCGGTGACAAGATAGAGGTTGTGGCTTGCACTGACAGGTGGGGCAGCCAACGCTGTCCAGGTAGGCTCCATGCGGGCAATCATTTGGACACGCCCTCTTGTAACAGCCAGATCTGTAGAACGGACCCCAATATGTTTGTTAAATGGGCATAACTAGTGTTAGTGTTGATGGTTATCTAAGTCAGTGAGTTGAAAACCATTGCTTATCACATAACATTAGGGAAAAGAGGCTGATTCATAAATTAATTTTGTGTTCAAGCTTGATCACTCCGAAGGCAATGGATTAACATCTGCTGATATTTTATTTTCCTCTCACTCTTTCTCTTTTTCTCCGTGTCTATCTGTCTGTCTGTCTGTCTCTATCTTTTTTTTTTTCCTAACTTATTTCTTTATCTATCGATCCACTTCAGCTCATTCCATTCTACCTCACTGCCTTCGTTTCTCTATTTTAGTCTCTTCTCTCTCAGGTCACTACATCACTCTGTTTCTCCTTTTTTTCACTCTTCTTCTCCCTCCCTCTCTCTTGCATATGTTTTCATGTACCAAAAAAATTAATTTTCAAGCAAAATTTATTAGCTTAGTGGGAAGGCCACATTTCAAAGAAAAGTTGTAAAACGTTCTCTTGAGCACCAACAGAATCAAAATGCTACTACAATGGCTACTGCCGTAAAGTCTCGCGCTATTCCTAATGTCAACAAATTATCTGGGCGCCAGATATCTCAGTCGCTCGACTATTGAACCGACAAATCAGCAGACACCACCTACTACATCTGGCGGTGATGTCGGATTTATAGAACATGTCCTAATTCTGTACTAGATCTTAAAACTCTCCTCAGTAAATTTCGGAGACATAAGATTAATAAAAGGTAACGACCTGAAGAAGTGCTTACATTTATTTAATGTTTTGATTCCATATTTTTTTTTCCAAACTCGCTCTCCTGAATCAATTGATCAATAGTTTAGTAGAAACCTTAGTTCTAGTACCGGTACTCCTCAAACTTTTCACCAATCATTTCCGCTCTAAATGGTTAGCCGGAACTTCTATGGGTGAGCGAATATTAATTTCACGAACTCATGATAAATATGTAGTGAAAGAAAGAGAATTTTTTATTTCCTTGATGAATTCAATGGACTTAGAACAAGCCTAAAGCAGGATTCATAGGCCGTTTGGTTGATATTTTGAAATTTTAAAATCCACTTTCCATTCTTGGATACGCTGGGCAAGAGAGGAGGAATGAAGATTCCAATCCATGAACTCTTTGCGAAGAATCCCTTTAGCATCTCAGGATGGATGCTACCAGCGCCCTGTGAGACTGGGCGTGATGAAAGAGTTAGAAGGAACATTCTCTGATGTGATAAATAATGATTGATCATTGATAATGCACTTATTATTGCTCATCCATACCTGCAGTTACAGGTGTTGCAGCCTTTCTCGTCCTTGATGTAGCCGTTATAGCAAGGTCGCGCACATCTCAGGGGCGGGCAGCTGGCAGGGTTACAAATCAAGTTGCATGTTGGGCAACCATCGGCGTCTGCTTGGTAGTGGCAGTCTGGCGGGGGTCTGGCACATATAGGGGCGCTGCACGATCTGGCGGCGGCTAGGGAAATGATCAAAGGAAGAGAAGCATCCTAATGGTGTAATGTAAAATATCTTTCATTTTTAATTGTCTCCAACAACTGTAGTAGGATCAATCATTTCAATTCTACTTCAAAACACGGTTATTTGCCGAGTAAAAGTGGCGTTTGGAGAAGACAAAAACGGCTCGACAGACTTTCTAACTGAACATACAAAGATGCAATGATTGCATTATATGCTGGAGTTCGGAATGTCAATATTATATTAGCCAATTGCTTGGGCCAGTGAACCAATCGACACGGATTGGCTTTATGTCATGTGAATTGAATTGTTGCTGTTCGAAAGAACGTATGGTATAATAATATTCATTTAATGGATGTGAAGCACGTTTCCGGCAAGATGAACCGGCATCTGCCTTTTCCACTATGCTTTTATTATTTCTCTGTTTGCTGTTTATTTTTTAACCCAATTTTTAACTGTACATAAAACACATATAAGCCGTTATAATAAACCGTTTATTTGATTTTATGATTGTAGTCTAAAATACGTCCTTAAAGTAGCAGGGAAAATATACCTCGGTAGCGTAAGATAATGAAGAAATTAGTCCTTCTTCTTTCCACGATAAAATTGCTGGCCACTACCTCTACCGTGTGGTTAGAGTGCTTAAAGTGTTAATTATATGGAAGGGCTAATTTGAGAAGGTTTTTGTGTAAAAAATGCAAGCGTCAGCTTTGAGTGAATTGTACATGAATTTTGTTTATGGTGTGAGTGGGTTGTGAGTTTTTAGTGAGCGGGAGTATAGAAGATACTTAAACCAGAGGTTTTTTTTGGCAAGAGACGACAGCGGAAGGATCACATAGCTATTGAAGCCACTTGTCCACAACTCCGGTCTCCTTGAGCCACTAGGTATCTGTATTGTCTGACGGACTAAGTATTTGTATTGTAATAAGTAATAATTATAATAACTATTATTTCAAATTGCAAGATATTTACATGTAATAATAAACTCTTTTCAAATCTGCCTAAATATCACCGTTGATGTTAATTTTTTTTAGTATTACTGTGTGTAGTAGACTTTCTTGTATGTTACTAACTCCCAATTTTAACATCGTATATGACCAGTTTCATTTCTTGATTTCCATGAGTCATTCTCAAAAATTCATAGATAGCAAGTCTTCATCGATGTCCTGCGATACATTGTCAGGGAGTACAAACAAGTGTTGTTGGTGTTTTTTATTATTAAACTAATGATACAAATCAAGCAATGTTTCCTCAAGCTTTTCAATTTTGTACACAAAAATAAAAAAATAATTAAAATAAAATAAAAAAATAATTAAGAAATGTATCTATTAGAAGACCATGAAGCATTTCTTTAAACCCGTTCACCTTGGACCTCTAATCTGTACAGTTACCCAGACGACAAGGCATGTGGCCTTATGTCATGCCACATGACAGCCCACATGACTGTGTGCTGAATGTACAGCGGTGCGCAGTCCTGAATAGATTTTGTTGTTGATGTTGTTGTTGTTGTTGTTGTTGTTGTTGTTATTGTTCTTGTTTTATGCCGTACATAGTATGGCAAATAATTTTTTTGTGTGTATGTATGTGTACTTCACAAAAAAGGCATATCGTGTACATCACAATAAACACAGGATAGATTTTACTGTCCTTGTCCCGGACCCAGCAGGGCAACAATACTCGCTCTTCATAGCTCAGATCATAATTATAATGGTATATAATCTCAAAAACAAGAGGCATTCCTAACTTCTTGAAGGTCCCTACCTGCAAACGTATCCAATCCTAAAAAAAAATTCATTGCTGGAGTATGCCTTAGGTTATGGTTTATTGCTAGTAATTATAGCTCCACAGTGTTAATTATTGTATAGGCGTCGATAGATTAGACTGAGTCCTACTATTGTAATTAGCTTAGTGCACTGTATAGGCGGCTTCTAGTTTAATGCATTTAATACCTAACGTTTATTTAATATAGCTTCTATAACCTGTGTATATTTTGAACATCAAATTTTAACCCCCCCCCCCCCCTTTTTTTTTTTTTGTTCCTTATTCATCAGCAGGGATAAAGTGTGATGGTCTTTTGTCTTAGTACAAACTGGATCGATATCAAACTTCTAAAACTAGATAAAAGTGATTCCCCAAACTCAAACTCACGGTCACAAAATTTGCAGGTAGGCTAACGGAAAACAAGAACTAGGCCAACATTTCTGACCACATATAAGAATATTTAAAAATCCTACAAAATGTTCTATTCTGAGACAAGAAGTAAGACCCTCGGATAGCTTAATTCATGGCTTACATAGGAAGTTTAAAAGATTTTTTTTTTTTAATTTACGAAAAAATGTAGGCCTTTTTATTTTATTATTTTTTTTTGTTGGTTATGTTAACATAACTGCTAGACCATGGTTAAACTGCATTTTTCAGAGCTTAACCGTACTTGTAACTTTTGCTTTCCTTTAAATATCTTGATCTCCAAACGATCTAGATTAATTAAAACAAAAGCAAGCTAAAAAAAAAAAACGTGCGAATTTGAACTTATAAAATTACATTAACTATGAAGCTCCCTTGTCTATCGCATTGTCTGTTTCTTCATTTATTAATGATATTACAGGCGCTCGTATTTAGAAAGACATAATGATACAAAAACATTAGGCCTATAAAAACCATTGCCTCTCCACGATATTACCCAGTGGTATGAATCTGAGCTTTCAATTAAACACGATTGACTCAGTGCGTCAACACTGCACTCGCTAAGCCCTGAAATCAACTTCTGCAGTAGATTATTCAATCAACTGAATCAATTGAATCAGTCAAACAATAAAAAAAAAAAATAATAATAATTCGCAAGCTTTAGGCTTAACTTCTTTAAAGTGCTTTTCGATTATGATACGCCTGGCGCGTTCTATTTTCTTTTTTTTTATTTCACTACTGGTTAGAAACCAATGAAAAATAGAAACACAGAAGATAAACTATCTCATAATGTAATTGTGCATGCTCTTGTGTATGAAATCGTGTACTCATACTTCAACAATAGGATCAACTTACTTCACAAGACTTCAGAAAACAAAGAGCAGCGACCATAGCTAGCGTGTATAATCCAAGATCCATGATTGAATGGGGCGCAGCAAGTAGCTTGGGTTTCGCAAAAAGTGGTCAATGAGTTCTTTCACAACGGCACTCTCGGGTTAGCTGGTTGCTCGTAACTGTTGGCAGAAGGATTCGTTTCATGTGATTTTCTTGTTCCATCTAACATTCCTCTTTAAATGTGTTTTGTTGACGTGAATCTGTTTAAGGCGTGCCTGGAATGTTTGTTACAGTGTCTTAATATGATGACCCTCTCCACATCCCTAAATTCCACCTCAGCAAAGGAAACTAGTCAACAAACGAGGTCTCTTACATTAAAAAGCGTACTTAAAACATTCGCATGATCTCCTTATTAAACCTGTTTCATCTTTTTTTACAAACACACCCCTCAAACAGGAGACCCCAAGAAGGAAAACCATGAAAACGATGAAAACCACGAATCGGGCGTTAAGACGGTCCCGAAAGCTATAATACATGGACCAGGAAACGAAACTGTCCTGTTTTTGTCTTGTAAAGGGCAGGACCTTGACCACAGATAAACGGCTTGGTCTGACTGACGTCAATGTTAGACGCACAGTCTGGATGAAAAAACAGGTCTACGTGGTTGGATCTCCCCCCCTCTCTCTCTTTCTCTCTCTCTCTCTCTCTCTCTCTCTCTCTCTCTCTCTCTCTCTCTCTCTCTCTCTCTCTCTCTCTCTCTCTCTCTCTCTCTCTCTCTCTCTCTCTCTCTCTCACTCTCTCTCTGGTCCCATTCTAACCTCCATTTTTACTATTGTTGCGCAATTCATTATTGCTTCCATCCTCTACCATTCACTTCTCTTCTCTACTCATTCCGTCTTTATTTAGGCCCATATCTAGTTCATTACCGTTAAAAAGACACTAAATGACTGAATTTTCTTAACTGGTGCCTAAGAAGAGCATAAGATAAGTGGTACACATTAGAAAGTCAGCTTATGGCCTTTTTAAAATTAGGTAGAGATGCGATGAAGAGAAAAACCAAGAGGATTATGAAGTTTAAATCTTTGATGGGTCTCTTGTGCACCCGACAAAACCTTCATTTGCTTGTGAAGCAACCATACACATGGTGAAGCGATGATCCTTATGCGTGACTACCGTTTCTTTCGACCCATGGAGATATAGACCACTACAAACCCCGAGTGTGCGGTCTTTCTATCATATATAATATAATATGTCATTTTGATACTAACTGTGGGGGCTGATAAAAAAGGGTTCACAAAAAAAATTTGCGAATCGAAATGTGGACGTTGTCAGCATGCAGGGTAGATATATTCTTTCCAAGATCTCTCTGTGAACTCGGAGCATCATCTCGATTTAAATTTATTTTCCTTCCCCGATACAAATACACAATGTGGTGTTTGCCAAATACTTCTTTAAAAAAAACCCATAAGATATCAATGTCTTTGATTGACATTGATTGTGAAAGGGCCACTGCTAGGTTATAAATCCCTTTCTCTCATCATGGAAGCTTATTATATCATGGTGAGGCACGTTCAAGCCTTGAGACGCCCTGTTTAATCACCTATTGCACTAATGCTGGTAAAGTATACTATGACTGTATGGGTGAAGTAAGTTTAAATACAAACAATGCGATTATTCAATATTATCCACATGCTCTCAACTACAATTTGTTAAATTTTATTTGGTCTCTCCATCGTGCAAAAAATTAAGTGTTTCAAATCAGTGCTTTATCCATCAAATTGATGAATTTGATTGTAATGAAAGACTAGCAAATCTCAAAAAGAGCTTTTTTTAAAACTTCTTTCGTTTCATCAATTCATGTGTGAAGTTTGTACACAAATGGCAGGTAAGATCTTTTCACCACTACTTATCTTTTTTTTTCATCAGGTGGTTCCTAATAAAGCATTACGCTAATTGATTGATTGGTTGGTTATTTAATTAAGTTTCAAGAGTTCACTTGACACAAATCTCAGCCCTTAGATGCTGGATAAAGCAACATAGTTGATGCATTTGGATTGTATAAAGGAAAGAATTAAGACTAGCAGCAACAAAATTCCAATCATGAAATTAAAAAAAAAAATCACAGTATTGGAATAAAGCTGCATTCATTAACTCTTAGTACCTTGACCAAAATCAAGTTCAAAGATAATATAATAAAAAAAAATATATATAGAAGCAAAAAATTTAAATCATGATTGCACTATATCTGGATTTATTCAATAAATACAAGAAAAAGGGATATAAAAAATGTCACAATCTGGAAAATGGAATGCAACATAAAAATACAGGTGTGATTTACAATAAAGGTCATAAATGCAAATGCTCTCTTCAAGATATGCACCAGATGGTCTGACACTTTATATATGCATGCTTTATAAGAACAACCACATGTACAAAACTTCAGCATGGAAAAGATGGTCAACATTGAACATTCCACAAAGTTCAAGAACACGAGTTAAGTTTAGCACTTGCTCGACATTTAATTACAAACTTATCTCACAAATAAAAAGCAAAAATCATTAGGTTTGATAAGATGTGCTCAAACAGTCCTCATTATGTTTTGTTTACCTGAATAGAACATTGTCCTTGAGAGCTTTAGTAAACAAGTTGATCAATCATGATGTTTCTGCAGGAAACAAAATGTGTTATGATGACGTCTGGCTTTAAGTCTTCCTCCACAGTTTGCATACTGTATCTTCTTGATTCAACAATTCTTTAAACACAGAACTTCAAATCAACCTATGTTACAGAAAATAATATGAAGAGTATTGTTGCCTTTCAAATGCTGATATCAACCTTAACTTTCATGTAGTACAACAAAAGACTAATTGATTAAAATTTAGGTAAATTGTTTTCACATGGCAACATTACTAGAATGTTGCAAATAAGGAATTTCACTTAAGAGTCCTGAGTACATTTCAAAAAACCATGGGCTTATATGGTGTTTAAATCTTTCTCTTTTGTCTGAGAGTCATTTTTATAGGTACTTCAAAAAGCTTTAGTTAATTAAGCTGAAATCTACAACATTTTCTTCATTTTCATACTTCACTATATAAAGAAAAGCTGAGCGAAAATATCTTTCATGTTCAATGTTTTGTCTTCAAATAAAGTGATATTGATATAACTTCTTGTCATTATACAAGGTTCATTTAAGTCCAAACTTTGATTTTTGATTGATATCCTGTATTTTTCAAAAATTATCAAAAGTTGCTATGGATGCAAGCAGGAAGAACTCACTATTTATGATCCTCACTTGATGCCAAGAATAGTTATTATATATCTTATTTACAGGTTTACTAGCAATAAGCAAAAGTAATTAATATGTTTACTAAATTTTGAGTATTGTTTTTCAATTTAAAGATTTTCAAAGGAACTGCTTCAAAATTGGCTCAAGAGAAGAGGTATAAGTATAAAAATCTTCAATCCAGAGATATATCCATAGCTCTAACTCTGGAAACTGAATCCTAAGGATAAAGCAAACTTAATTTGGTTCACAGTTCTATAATATTTTTTCATGATAGTGATCACAGTCTGATAATTTAACATTAAGTTGCAACAAGTTCTCAAAATAATGAGGAGATATTCACAATGTGATCAGCAGCATAAATTGAAAATTTAGACTCTTTAACTCAAACGTAAAAAAGTTATGGTATGGATTAAAAAAAATATACAGGAATATAACTATATCACATTCTTGCTTAAAACATTTTAACAAAAAGGTTTTTGCAGTGGGATTAACTTGTAAAGAATGCCGTTATGTTGAAGAATGAAAGTCCAATCAAATCACTATTTAATGATCAAAGAAGAGCAAAATGAAATTCAATAACGTCAAGGCACAGTCCCCGCTGCACTAAGTGATTGAAAATTTACAAACAATAACAACAATCAATGTCAAACTTATTCATAAATTGATTACTCGGGTAAGAAAATACATATTTTGCAATGGAACAAAAGAAATATATTACAATAAGAAAGTAAGTCGTGCATTACCTGTAAGAATGAAACTTGATTTTCTCTGTATAATAAAGAGGAAGGGACAGGTGAAAAGGCCACCATTGCAGAAATAAAAAAAAATGGGTTTCTGGATTCCTCTGTTCCAAAAACTTTAGGCAGAAGAGGTGCTAACTGCATTATGATTGATATCAACAGCAACCAAAATAAAAACACTCAAAATTACAAAGTCCTAAAAAGACTCAGTATGAATCATTGGAAGCCTGCAAGCTGGTGTCAAGTTATCTACTCTTCTCTGCCGGGAAAAATGAACAAATTGAAGACAAAGATGTTCATCGATCAGCTGATTTCTTTCAATGAAGACCAGCAACAGCTATTTGGGTGAAAACTATCAATAATGTTATCAAAATTCATCACATTATAATATTTGCCAATGCACCAACCCATAATCAAGGTCATTGGATCAGATCAGCTATAGACTTATCTCCATTAATTGATTATGTTCTTTAGGGCTATAATGCAATCTGATGTGATACAAATAAAGCAAAGACATCAAATACACCAATCGAAACAAAGAAATTCAAGACAATGGGCAAAATGATTTCACAAGAGATCATCAATCAAGAAAGTCTCATTCACTATACTGGCATTGAAATAAAATATCACAACTTGAATTGTTACAAAATCTCTGACAAACAGGCATTCCAGGTATGTTGAATTTAATGGCCATCCATATCACACCTTAAGAGAGATTTAAAAACAAAGAACGTAAGATTTTGCCTAGACGAGAAAAATCAAAATAAAAATTTATTTATTGAAGAAATTTCACAAAGGATAAATTTTCACATGAACCCTCGTAAAAACAAACCTGGGATGGACATAAGCTATAATTAATTACATGCACATAAAATTGCATAGAAACTGAAAAAAAACAATAACTTGGGTGATACCAGATAAACTGAAACTAACGAGGAGACAGAAATAAAGATTGATAAAACCAAAATCCAATCAAAAGCCTGTTTGATCACTGAAAACATATTGTTGAGAGACTTATGAATAAAGCAAAAACTTCTTGCAATCTTGCCAAACGATGCAATGATGCTATCATGTCTTACAGACGTCAGCATGGCAAGGAATTAGGTGGTTAGCATATTAAGACGGTAAGCTGATATTCTTTGTGCATTTTTCTATCACAGCAAAAACAAACAAAACTGCAAACATTGATAATTAAAATATTTCCTTCAGAGAAAAAGAAAGAAAACTAGACTCAAAGCCATGTGCATACAAAATTAAATATTAAATATCAATATTCGTCATGGTAATTACTGTGCTTCATATTGTCATTTAAAGATCCTGGAGAAAAGAAAGTTGCTCTTCACTTTTTTCTCAACTACAGATAAGATATATAGTGAAGCTGCTGCTGGAACCTAGAACTTTCATATAATTTATTTTAAACCTAAAAAAAAATCTCATGGAAAAAAATTCACAGAGCTCACATACCTTACAACTACTCTAATTAAATTCTGATTTCTTGCTTAATGAATTTTTTTCTGCAATATCTGGATTTTGCTTGTGAAAATTTGCTTGTATAATAGTTACAGAATTTGTATTTAGATTCAGAAAGCTTATTTGTTGATTACTCGTAGGTGAAAGATCTGACATTTTGATGAATATTCAGACTTGAGTCTGTTTGGGTTCAGGTTGCTTTGAATCATGAATTTCTTCTGAGGTGGTAGGAGTTGGTGCAGTGAGTTCATTAGCACCAACACTGCGAAATTGGTAGATCATGTTGGCCATGTCATCACCCATCTCTGATGATCGTGCTGAATGCATCTGGGAGGCAAGAATGAAAGAGACAAGTCAGCACTATTTAAAATGTATGAATGAATTAGTGAACAGAGATGTTGGAAGTTTTTTAAGTATGCCCATATAAGTGTCTGAGTGGGAGAACATGCTTAGTTTAAACAATAGAGTAACGTAATATAGCTCTTTGAGAGGGATTTTTATACTCAGACAAGTAGAGTCTTGATTCAATATAATTTTAACTTTGGCTCTCACATTTATAAAGTATAATGCCATGCACAATGTAATCTGTCATTACAAAACTTCGATATTTAGAGATGTTGATATATTTCAAACAATGCATTTATTATAACTTCTCATATTTGTCTAGAGATATATCTATTTCTTTTCTTTTTAACTTTGAACAGTGTAAGTAAAGGAGTAGTTATAATTCTAGGTCTACGCTAGTGTACTAAAGATACAATTCAGCTTTGAAATTCACAGGACTAGTTGCGGTTTTGGGGATAAAATTTTTATTGCTTACTTTCAATGCTGACTTATCTTAATTGTTTCAATAACCAAGGTAAATTTGAGTATTCCTTTTTTTTGTAAAACAAGTTTATCATTTTGTTTATCCCACAAAGATTTGAGTAACATGTATTTTATCACTGTGTGAATATAAAAAAAATCTTCACTAAAAAGTTAATCTATACCAATTTTATAAAAATCTTTGAGTTGCTAAATTTATCACCAAATTAAATTCTAACCTAGACTGTTCACCCTAGGCTTTATTTCCCTCAGACTAAGCACTAACCACTAACATTTACTTCACTTTGTTAGTAAACTCCGCTAGATAATTGTAAGAGCAGCAGCAGCAACAAAACTAATGATTAGAAAAAAGGCAATCATATATAATAATGTGAAAAAAGAGAGCTGTGACATTCAAAAAAAGAAAAATTAATGAAATAAGAAGTTGGAAACAAAATGAGAAAATAAGGAAACATAGGAAAATGGAAATGGTAGTGAAGAGAGTGGAAAAAAAAAAAAAAGACTTGATAGATCGTTAATTAAAGGAAAAGCGTAGGAGCATGTGGAGGATTTATCACGAGATAAAAAAATAAAAAATGAACCAAAAGAAAAAAATGAACAAGAGAACATCATGTAAACCTTTTTGTGCTTGGAAGCAATCTCAGCCTT
Source organism: Elysia crispata (assembly GCA_033675545.1). Taxonomy (NCBI): domain Eukaryota; kingdom Metazoa; phylum Mollusca; class Gastropoda; family Plakobranchidae; genus Elysia; species Elysia crispata. The sequence goes on along the minus strand of JAWDGP010000216.1, from coordinate 86,929 downwards.
TGAACTTCTTGATCTAGACTTTGAGGCTGATTTTCGAGCTGAGAGGGACTTTCGGGCTCTTGCTTGATCCAATTTTTCTGGAGATGCTCTATGTAGTATTGGGTGTGGAGCTCCATGACTTCGACTTACTTCTGGCGTATCTTCATAGATGTCTTCATCACTGTCACTTCTCGTACAACCATACTCCTTTATCTCCATCTTTGAAATTCATGGGGACAATTCAATATAGAACATATAAACATAGCTTTGTAACTAGTCTTGAGGTAATGGAAAAACCACATTTCAAAGGAGTAATCTCACAACAAAGGCAATTTTCAAAACTTAGCTAATTTTATAATTTTGTAATGAATTTGCTTTATACAGATTTAAGACTATCTCATGAAATACTGATCACCTGAAATCTCAGTTACTTAGCCAAATTGCTGAATATATTTTTTTCAAATTCATGATGCTAGTAAATCTAACCTGTGTGGAACACTGAACAAGCTAGTGCTGGGGTCTACCCAATTTTTTACTACCCGTCGAGTATCGGGACCCGATGTGAAGGGTACCATGGGCACGGCACATCCCGATCCGTGGTAGGCACGGCACACCCCGATCCTTGGTAGGCACGGCATACCCCGATCCGAGAGCCTAAAATTAAATCTAGGGACTCGGCACAGAATGCAGGTGAAGGCTCTCGAGTCATCGAGTCGCAGCTGAAACAGCACTTTCCAGCACCTTTGTAGACGCACACACACAGATATACCCACATGCGCGTGTCCATAGTCTACAGTATCACACACATTTTTTGGCTTAGTGTCGGTCATATCTAAAAATATAGATTAGACCTCGGCTGCATTGTGTAAAAAATAATTCTTAGGGGGAAAAAAACTGGCCAGTGGCTCAATGAGCGGGGTTGGGCGCCAGCGCGAGGCGCTCAGTCGTCAGTCAAGATTAGTTTTTATTCATTGTTGTTTTGTTTTATTCTATTTTGTCATTTTCTTTTTTTCCGTTTTTTTTTTTTTTGCTTCTCATTGAATTTTTATTACCTCAGTTTGTCTGGACATAATTAAAGTTTAATCTGTATATAGGCATGCATTATCATTCAATTAATAGTAAAAGGACAGAAGACTAAGATGATAAGTTATGATTGCATGATTTATGACAAGCTTCTTTAATATACACTTATTTATAGTTTGACTTTCACATTAAACGTAACATGACACAAAAACTAGAGATTATGCCCCCCCCAAAAAAAAAAAAAAAAAAATCTAAATATGAATCTGTTATTTTTTTTTTTTTAATTTTTATTTAAATGACAATAATAAAAAATTATAAGCTGAGCGTGCTGTTGCAACTGAAATTTATTAGGCCTAAGTATAATAATTCAAACAACAAATAAAGACCAGCAGCTATCAGATTTAGCACATTTAACAAAAATGCAACAAAAGGAAAATGATTGTTTAGTAAGCAGAACTAAATTTCATTGAAAAGTATAAACTCGTTATTTTAGAGCGCAATAAGTCATAAGAACAGCAGTGTAATAACTTGAAGACAAAGCAAAAAAGGAGAGAATGATTCTAATCAGAGCAGAGAAGAATGAAGAGACAGGTGTAGTGTATAGTGATTAACACTATAGGCCTAATACAAATCTGTCAAAGATTGCGGTCTTTTACTGTGAAGAGTGTCTGGTTTTTTTTTTGTTTTTGTTTTTTTAGATCTTTTTTTGTTATCACTCCCCTTCCGCTAAATTTCCCTTGCGCAACGCTGACACCCTCCCCCCCCCACACACACATACACAAATACACACAGTCAGAGATCGTGCCGACTGCAGACTGATGTATGCCGGGTAAGCCGGAAAGTTCTATCTCAAACAAAAATTTGTCGCCTACTTGTCTGCACTCTGCACAGAATCAGTTCAAAATCGACGGTACACATGAGACAATGAGAAGCTAGCACGGATTCCCACAGTACAGCACGGCACAGTACCGCGTACTGTGCATCTACTCGATGTGCCGTGGGTGTTGCTGCATGCCGCGGGTAGGGTACCGATCCGTGCCGGTAGCCCCAGCACTAGAACAAGCACATTAATCCTTCATCATGAAGCAATTTAAATGTTTTCTTTTATCTAACTGGAGTTAAATTGAGCATGTTCTGCGTAAGAGAAACATTCAATATTATTTGGCTAATATCTTTTTTTAAAAGTATTTTCGACATTATTATTATAATAGCAACCCTGCTATGAATCTAATTATCGCTATAGACTTACCATCTGCTTTTGTTGCACATGATTCTCCATACTTTTGATTTTCCCAAAGATGTTTTTGTATGCTATCTTGCGCTCTTTTGGTGCTTTATCACTGTGGCTGAAAAGAAATGATAGTAACCAAAGGTTATAACTGTTCTTCAGAGAGTTTAAACAACAAGTTTGGAATGCCACAATCTTGAACTTCGTTGATTTATTGATGATGCTGATCTAAATGAAAATGGACCAATGCCAAAAAAAAAAGAGGGAAACTCTCTCTCTCTCTGTGTGTGTGTGTGTGTGTCTCTCTCTCCCCCTCTCTCTTCCCCCATCTCTCTCTCTCTCTCCCTCTCTCCCTCCTTCCAAAGCTTTTCTCATGTTCTCATGAGCATACCTACAAATCTGCAATTTAAATTATTTATGACTATATGTTGTATGCACAATTACGTACGCTTGTCTCCAAGCCAGTCTCTGGTTCATGAGTGCCACGCCTCTGGAGCGTGAGTACTGGCCTTGAAGGGCCAGATCAGCAGATTTGTTGGCAGCATGTGTACCAAGAACCTCAAGGTTCACAGCTGTGAGCATATAAAAAAAATGTTATCTCATCAATGTCAAGGGAATTTACACAATTCACACTTTGTAAACCAAGTACCTAAAAACGGATCTAAAGCATCGGTATAAAAGAAAAATACAAATTATTCAGAGAACTTTTTTATACACACTAACATATCACTCTATCAGCTCAGAGGGAATCATTAGAAGAACATAACGAAATCAATCATTTACAAATAAAGTAGCAGAATATCATGCCGTGATGTATCTTCCATGGTTTTGTAACCGCAAATAATTTAAATCTAACCCAATGTTTAAGATAAAAAAGATTATGTTAAATCAAGACGAATGTTACTGGATGCGCCCACTATGAGCTGTGGTATGCTGAGCAATGTAGTCAGTGGAGCATGACAATAATATGGTCTTGTAACTGATGGTACATTCCGACCCTTCTTTCTTGTTTCTAAAAACATCATAAAAGGTGTTTCATACACAATTTTTCATGACCTTTTCTTCAACAGCTCATTAAAGTCTTTATTAGAATTTGGATGCAGCTATTTTGACTTGTGTGCTGCAGGAAAAATTGGCATGTTGCTTAACAAGGCAAGTCGATTAGAAAAACTTTACACTTTTTTACTTAAGAAGTCAATATAGTTAAAAATAAAAGAGGCGAACATTTTCTTCCACGTATGAAGGAATGATTGTTTGAAAAAAATGTGATGTAACTTCAAACTAGTTTGACGAAAACGTAAAAACAAGAAGGGAATACAGAGAAAATCATAAGGGGAAAACGGGTGAGTTCGAGAAATTCGTGATTTTGAGGGATCCCTGTTCGATTAAATAAGAGTAGGATAATAGTATTAAATCTGATTTAAAACCAAAGTTTTTGATATGACATCATGGATAAGATCTATAAATATGGTTGAGAATGGTACAATCACTATATGGTGTAAAATTCAGTATATGGACAAAAGCATAAGATTTGAACAGAGAGAAAGATACAGTAACTAATAGAGGGGGAGAGTGACAAAAAAAGAAGGAATACAGAGAGAAAGAGATGAAATGTGGAGAAATAAAAGGAAATTAAATCAAAGGAATATGCTTACCCTCCTCTGTGACACTGCGATCAGTGGTAGCTGGGAGCTTTCGGGTTATCACTCTCAGAGCCTTATTGCCCTCAGAATCTATGTACTCAATTTGTAGCTGGAAGGGAAATTCTTGCTGGGCACTTTGCCTTTCCCCAGTAGCCGTAGCACCAGAGCCTCCTTCTGCAGGGGTAGGAATGCTTACTTGTTCCTTATTCAGAGGAAAAAATGAATACAGTGGACTCTGAATCAGAATAATTTGTTTTCTTCAACCATCACACAAATTTAAGACAAAATAAATGGAACTACCTCATTGGATTGATATTCAATAAGATTTTCCCCTCATAGAGTTGATCTTAAGTGGATTCCACTGTAAGTTTGGCTTCATATTTTAAGATTTCAGACTAACAGTTTTGGTTTAAGTTTTAGAATGATTCTCATATATCAATTATAGATCACATGCAATTTTGTGTCCCCAAAGGATTGATGCCCGAAAATTGCATTGTCTAGCTTTTTTTATGCTGAGGCTTTTAAAAGGAATAATTTCTTACGTGTAACAGACTAAAGAAAGAGAGAAATCTGTATTGATAATCTCTAACTCATGCCTCATTTAAACAGAGGAAAAAACCATTTCTGACATGATCTCTGCATATTTTCAACTCATTTGAGGGAGAATGGGAACAATCAATGTTTACCTTTATTATGATACTGTGTTTGTAATCTCATAAACTTTAATAGCCATTTGAAAAATGCACTGACAAACATCAGACTAAAGCCCCAACTAAACTTAGGATTTCTCACATACTGAGCAAGGAAGATGCTTTCTGGAATTAGCAAAATGCAGAAAGCTTACACCATAGAGGGCGTGAAATTAGAAATATTTGTGCCAGTGTTATGCTGAATAAACAGAGGTCAGATATGGCTGCAAAAACAATCCCTGTGAACTAGTTTATGGCACATGAAGGGAAAATGCATTATTCTTTTGTCAAATTGTCAAGAGCCCTTATCAATAACAAAAGGTTGTTCATTAGTGAAAAAATTGATTCACCTGATAATTTGATGATTTTTTTTAAGTTCCAAATTTTGAGGCCATGCTAGATCTTTCAAAATATACTATAAATCTAATCCTAAAAAAAAAAGAAAAAAAAAGAATTTATTGAAGTATTTTACTTAATTGTTGATTTATTTCCAGGTTAGATGTCCTAAAACATAACTCACTAATATGAGGTGGTATTTCTGCCAGTATTTCAATTGGATAAGTATATCTTGACGACTTGCATTTTAGACATATCATATCCTTATCTCCTATTAGTTTTTTTCTGTTAATTTTAATTAACATTCTCCTATTTAAAAATTACATTCACAAGTTTGTGTCATCATCAAAATAAGGTTATTCTTTTTTTTAACTATATTGTATCTTACAGGTAGTTTTTCTTTATAACGCTTTCAAGCTTATGTCTTAAACTTACAATGCAAATATAAGCATAAAGCTTCAATTGAAACTTACCTGATGGTTTTCAGAGTCTGCTGCACCTCCTGAAAATCAAAAGTCAATAAAACCATTTAGAAATGATCCTTTTTTTTTTCGTTTTAGTCTTTGCTTAAATTCTTCAAAAGAACTAAAAAATTTCTGGTAACAAAATGGAAATGAGATTATCTTTTTAATTGTTGCATTTTGACATACTGATGCTGAACTTGAAATTTGGAAAGTGGCAAAAGCAATGTTAATATGATAATAAACACAAATACAAAGATGCAACTAAAATAGCAAATAATCACAAACTCATTCTGAGTCCTCAGATAAATTTGTAGGCACCACCTTGTGTTTTGCTTCTTTACACTTCATTTAAATCAAGACCCACACATGTAGAAAGGAAAGGTCATGCCTTTAACACTGTCTTTAGAGCACCGGCAAAAGTGAAGAATTAATATCTACAACATACCCTTGCATTGACACATACATATGTTCTTTTCTACCAAAAATCTGATTGATCAAGCATACATAAACAAGAGGGGATGCAGAGAAAGGAATGTGGTGTACTGCACCTAGTATTGACTATATGCAATGTTTTCATCGTTGGTGAACATGTGTGGTACAGATAACTCAAGACGGCAAGACTAAAAATAGCTCTGATTTTAGATGGGGTAAAAAGGAAAGAGGACAGAGTGTGTATCTGATATTGAGAGACCAAAATGGTATCTTCTTTGCACCACATGTCTCAAGGGTAAAGAATCTGCTTCTAATATGATTGGATTATTTCATTTGATTGTCAGCCTTTAGTGAGAATACACTATCCAAATTGCACCAAGTTTAAATGAGTGGCTTATAGTCATTATCATATTCAAAGGTTTTACAATTTAGAATAACAAAGTTTTCTTAGCTCCTAGGTAATGAAAATTACATGAAATTATCAGCATCTCTGTGAGGGTAATGAGTTTTTGACTAGAAAGTAAAAGAGGAATTTATCTTCTTTCAAATACCTTTCTCTAAAGTTTCAAATTTTCAAAACCCAAATTATTATAAACATAGTGAGAAGATAAAAGAGGCTGGAGGGAGCTGAATGCATTTGTCATTAAGGAAGAAAGAGGACTTCACATTTTGAAACAAAATATGACTTCTCATCATTAGACATCTCTTGTAAAACTACATTTTTGTGGCTGTTTCTATGAAAACCTAATTGGAGAAAGTTAATTAAAGAATGATTGTTTTTATTGAACAAAAATGATGCGGAAATACAACTCTGCCTGTTCAGCATTAAAAAATATACACTCAAAATAATGATACAAAACATCTCCTGTCATATTTCTGGTAATATTCTGATTATTTTGAGAGCTCTGTGGCAGAAAATGCACATCAATATAAAAAAATAATATCTAACTTGCAAAAATGCAAAATGAACAAAAATATCAAATAAATTAGTGAAAATCATGTCATTTCTCGCCTTTTGTAAATTGTGGGACTTGCTTTTTATTCTTTGTGATTTAAAAGTTTTTTTGTTGGTCCTATTTTTCTTATTATAATCTTAATCTTACAGCATTTTTGAATGATTATAACTGATTATTCAGAGAAATGGTTCTTTCATAAAGAAAACTATTTAGATAATAAATAATTAAGAGCAATATATGCCCAACCTGAAGCTGTGCTTGATTTGCGCTTGGCAAACTCAAATGAGATAGTTGAGCTTTTCTTGACGTTGCCAACATTCTGCTCAGCTCGACTCTCCTGTTTGTCAAGGTCATGGTCATTCAAAACATACCTGATTGACAACAAACAGTGAGGAATTCAAAGTTTAGAAATATTCATGTCTTATGGCAAACCTTTATAAATGTTCCAATACAAGCATGACCATAAATAAACAATATCTTTGTTTGCCTTAAAGTAGTTTTAAAATTTTGCAGTCTAAGAATGACAGGATTTTTTAGTCCATTGACGTGCTTTTTAAATCTAATCCCATGGCTTGGAAAATCAAGAAATAGTTTGAAAAAAAAATTCATCATGAATCATCTGCACAAATAGTTTAAAAAAAAATAAACAGGAGAATCTGGTTGAAGTATTTATTCTCAACTCCCATTGGTTTGAGGTTATAGAATTTTCATACAAAGCTAAGGATCATATTCTAAAGTACGCTGTTGATTTTATGTTACAAAGTTTCATTGTCTATAAAATGATTTATGCTTCAAATAAAATAAACATATTAGTGATTACTATTTAAATTCAAGCTACTGTAAGTTGTAACTTTGAATTTCACATAAAGCACTTTCAGCTACTTCAGAAAAAATAATAAATAAATAAATATTATATCATTATGTTTATAGCTATCATTAATACTGACATTATTATTGTTGTTCTGGTTGTTGCTGTTGTTTTTGTATTATTTTTATTATTGCTATCTGTAGCAGTTGCAGAAACAGAATATGCAGTAATAGTAGGGTCTATTATCAATAATATATTTTTGTGAATATTCATCTGCATCTCCAAAATATCACTAATTATTAATTAGGTCAGACAAGTTTACAAACTTACAATTCTTTGTGAAGCAGGAACGTGGCTTTCACTTTTGTTGCAATAATTGGATCAGCCAAAATGTTTCCAAACTCCTCAGTCAGTTTCATGCAATCAACTATGTTGACCTAAATAGATATAATATCTCAGTGTTGATATAATACAGACTTAGCCATTTCAAGCTCTTTGCAAGGTGACCATTCACTATCAACTTTTATACTTCCTCTATGAATTTAATTTTTCATGAATTGTAAATTGCCTCTAAGCATTCTATGTAGACTATTTGGCACTAGAGAAATCATTCTTATAATTATGATTTGCAGGAAAAATTTGCATAGTGAAATTTTCAAATTTTAGCTTAAGTGTATCTTTACATTAATTTTTTCAAAAATCTAATATTTTTATTTGGAAAGAAATAAATTGAAAAGTTTTGTCGGTAATTAAGAAATATCTTGCAAGGCTTCCCAGGACTTCCTCAAAGAAGCCCCTGTATATTACCTGTCCACCTGTCTTGTCAGCCATTGTGCCCAGATGTACAAGCTTACAGTCCGTACCCTGGATGGTGATCACTGACACTGTCACCCTTGCATAGATAGAGCAATGTAATCAATTAAAAGAAAATTAATTGTTCATAACGAGAGACTTAATTAGCTTTGCTGTATCATAAATTTTGTGCAGTTTTCAGAAAAGCAAAAAAAAATAAAATTCATGTCTAAAATTACTAAAAAAGGTTCGATATATACATTCTAAAAAGCTATAAACTGATATTTCTAGATTACCACACATCAATTACATCAACAATGAAAAAGTCTCTTAATCATTGGTGCATGTGTGCCTCACCCCTTTTCTGCTGCCTCTCCAGCTGTTTTTGTATAGAATTCAAGAGCTTCTTCTTCTACCTCCTTATCACATCTTTCACTATCTCCCTCCAGCTTGCCAAGACCAATGTTAGCCTTGCCATCAGTACATAGGATAACCTTTGACCCTGGGTGGGATGCTGCTATGTTAACTGACACCACTAGAGCAGGACCAAGGGCAGTTGCTCCTCCTTCTTCCAAGCTTGGAAAAACAAAGAAAGCACAAGCTTAATTTTCTTTTCCTGAAGCTAGTTACTTTTTCACTTATCTTTTTTTTAAAGTCAAGAATATTTGCAATTGTTACATACGAGTGATTTTATGGCAAATGGCGAAAATGTCCAAAGGATGTCTAAGCCAAAGAAAAAACCCAACAGTTTACAGCTTAAGATGAGTAAGCAGAGCGTTTCAATTTGGCAATATAGTGTGTCCACTTTTGTATGACTCTCTGAGGTTCAGCCAGTTTCAGAAGTTGAAATATAAGTATAACTTTAAAAAAAAACAACTTACAACAAAAATTCCATGACAGGAAATAAAGATTAGTATGTTATACAAACTATTGGGGAAAAATCTAACAAAAGGACTCTTTATATGGCCGACCTGTCTCTCACCTGTAGACCTTCTCACCAAGCGCCTTGTAAGTTGCCTTGATGGCATTGGGTAGCTTGAGATCCTGGGTGATTTCCCTCAGTTTCTCAACGTCATTCAGCTTGTCACCAGCTACGGTGATTTCTTGTTCACTACCATCACCCATGACAGATACCTGAATAGAGAGGTTTTTCCAAAACAATTGATTTCCATTTGCTCTTGAAAAGGCATTTTTTCAATGACTGCTTGATAAGAAATGATTTTTTTTTGCCCTGAAAATGGAAATCAATAACAAAAACTATGTAATTTTTAACTATTAAATAGTTAACCATGTATGACTAACCTTCTAGCAAAGTGTATAAATTTGCTCTTGTGAGTTTGGCTTGAGCTGACAGCATTTTTTACTGATTGATTATGAAAATATATAGGGTTGCCTAGAAACCTGTATTTACATGTCACAGTAAATACAATCACTTCAATACTGATTGAATTAAACCATGAGAAGTGCAAAAGGGTTATAAAAAATGCACTATGAACTCACCTCATTATTAAATGCTACAAGGGCAACTCTACGATCAGGATGTTGCTGCGCCATCTGATTCAGCTGGTGATCCACAGCAGCCTGCATAGCCTGTAGTCGTGACACGTAGGTGACTTCTCGGTTCCTTTGTGATGGCAGGAACTGGTTTTCATTTCCCTCATTGAAGCTCTCCAGACGACGCAGTTGGTTGTTTCCACGGAGCTTTATCTTGCCAGAGATCTGTCACAATGTGCAAGGTCAAAAGGGCAAGCAGATGATTAAATAAATAAAACATGGTGTTTCCTATTAAAAAAAATGATGGACTTGTAAGGTTGACTTTGCTTGGGCTCAAAATATATGACAGCCTGCAGCAGTTGGACTAACCGAATTACTTAGCTTAATATCCACACTGTCTTTAAAATATGTCTCTATTAAGATTTCAAGAGATTTCCCTATATCTAGAAACAGAACATCTAGAATAGTCTAGAAACAGATTGATCCCTTAAACATGTTAAACAAGTTCAGGATTTCCTAGATTTTGAAAGGATATAACTGAACAATGCTATATTGAACCCTTAGAAAGTAAAAAGACATATTAGAAAACAGTAAGAATACAAGGTAATATTCATGCATACTTTTCCACTCGTAAGAAACCAGAAAGATACCAACCTCTGAGGTAACACACATGCTGCCCGATGTATCGACGCAGAATACTACAAGTGAGCGGTCCACGCCTGCCATTGACATGCTTGATGTGGAGGGTGCTGGAGACAGCAGATATGTGACATCTTCAGTACCAGGAATTTCCTCTGGCTCCAGATCTACAAGCACTTGTTCCTCACAGAACTCACACTGCCACACCTTGTGAGACATTTAAAAAAAATGTTTGAGTCATTTGGTTTGGCTGAATTCACTTTATCTGACCTTGCTTTTCTTATATATATAGTTCATGCAAATTCTTTTTTTTGAGTCAATGACTCTTTTAGCATCAAATTTTGGAAATTTGTGGTTCTTGACCTATTTTAGACTGCCCTATAGAGGTACAAATCTGCAGACTAACATGTATCTCTGCACTGGCCCTCACCTTAAAACATCAAAACAAAAGACAGCAAAGACTAATTTTAAGGTAATGAATCTTCATATTTTAAAATAGACACAATTTTAGACAAGATAGACGAACTGAATATGATGAAAATTCTTTAAATGCCGCTAATATGAGAGATACAGATTCTTTTAGAACCTGATGAAGCAAACCATGTACAAAGCTTTTTCCATTTTTACCCATATTTGGGAACTTTAAATAGTTTTCAAATTTGTCTTGGACCTCCTTTCAATCTGACTTTGTCTAAACTCTCAAACTACATAATTCTTCATGTTACCAATATTAAGAGAAACTTAATGCAAAAAACAAAAATCATCATAGACTTTTATCTCAACCTGTATATAAAACTTTACCATTCTGAATAAGAGACCATGATTTTCCTACTACAGCCCTAAAAAATGGATGCACATTAATGAAACCTTTACTGTTTTGTTCAATGGTTGTTTTGTATTGTAGGTTTTCTTTTAAAGAGAGCCAATTATTTTTAAATTTTAAAAACTTCATTAAAAATAATTATTTGCACCAAAAAAAAATGTGTAGGCCGTAGGGTAGACTTGCAAGACATCTGTGTATTTTTGTTGTTCATAAAGGTGTGAAGGAGATTACAAGCAATCAAATAAGAAGACTTTAGTGCTTGATAATCCCTGTGTGTTTTGACTGACATTGACTCTTATGAGAAGGAGCACCAATCAAAATGCTAATTTTCAATCAACGCCGGATCCATTTAATAACTACAGTTGAAAATTCTGACACTGTCAGGAATCAAACCTCTTGGACCGCAAAGAAATCAAACGAAACAGTGTTACTAAAAGCCAACACAAGATCACTCATAAACAGAATACAAAACGCTAGGCAAACTTTTTTGGCCATGTGATGAGAAGAGGGAAACTATCTTGTGACAATTAAATGATAGAAGGAAAAAAGAGCAGGGCAAAACAGCATGAAAAGATGGATGGATTAACAAAGTAGGACAAGTGACAGATGAACTGAAAGCATCGGGGGATAGAAGTGTGTGGAAGGTCATGATCACCTACGCTATAGATCACCTATAGCATATGTTTTATTGATTGATCGGGACTCAACAGTAACATAATCAATCATGCATCTACAAAAGTCTTTATATTATACTATCTATGAAAACTGACATTTTATTTGTGATATATTTAAGAATAATATGTTTTTCTCAAAAACAACCTTTTCGTCATTCTTTTGTCTCCTTCCTTTGTTTAGTGTCTATCAAGCATATGATATGCAATCTTTATAATATGCCTGAATTATTAATCTTTTTGTTTTGTTTTTGTTCTTTTTATTTATCCATGTGCTTTTTGCAGGTAGATATAATTGTGATTCAAACTTTGATAAAAATCAATCCTTCCAAGTAGTCAAAACTCAAGCCTATTCACAACTTTTTGGGCAGATACATTTATCTAACTTCTTGTAGAATTTCATGTGATTCTGACAAGAAGTACAAAGCTTGTGCTTTAAAAATATTCTTGAATTACATAGCAGCTCTCAAGCAAGTTAGTATCAAATATATTTTTTTAAGTTTAAATTGATCTATATTTAATGTTTATAAACAAAGAAACCAACTTATGAAGTAAAACCTTTTCATTTGTAGCTCTCTCATTTTGCTAATTGTAACAAGCAGTTAACTGTAAATCAGTTTGAGTTATGTTATTGAAAAGAAAAGTTGAATGATCAGATTTTGTTTCTCACCTTCAACAACCAGTTTGTTCCACAAGTTTTCCCAGTTTATAATATGATTGTAGTAGATATTGATTCAAGTGGCTATAAAATTTACATTTAGTCCCTGATCTTAATCTGATTTATGTAAAATAAATGGCTAGACACAACACTCAAGTTTTTGCCATTAGTTAAATTCATCTTTAGAATCCTTTATTTCATAGGTTGTACACGTTTTTACAAAGGTTGTTAGCTTTTGACTGGATTTAAAGTATTATTCCTTTGTAATTTGTTGCTTTTCTTAAAAAATGACTACTTACCTTTTGCTCTTCGCCTTCAGCTTTGCTAATGTGTGACAAAATTGCTGAGCATTTTGGGCAAGGCACTGGGTCTCCAGCATACATGTTTCCAGGAGAGAGAAGAGTGTCAAAGTTGACAGACATTACATTAGTATCAGCTTTTCTGAACTTCCTCCTCAAACCCTTCTTGTTAGCAGCATCTGAGAAAATGATTTAAAATTTATTTGGCATTATTATTAACTTCCCAATGAACAAATTCTTTTATATGAGATCGCTTTTAAATATTGAGTATACAAGCCAGAGCTGAAGGAATAAAAAGCTTATCTAAAATTGCTCCTAGCAGGACTCAAATTTAAAAACAATAAAGGAAGGCTAATTTTGCAATACACAGCTTTTCTTATCTTTTAATGACAGAAATTATTATTGAAAAATGCGTGCAATACAGAATATGTCATTAAGAGCAAATTGCATCCCGTAAAGAAGTATTGTGTCTAAACATTACGGGATTTTTTTCTGAAAGAAACTGAACTTCCTATAAGCTGGCTTCAGTCTGGATCAGAGTAATCAAAAGACCATTATAATTGACTTCCCTGAAAAAAAAATATTATACCTTAGTCTTTGGCCTCTTCAACATACATCAAAAACTGGAATTCCAGCAACAAAATCAAAATAAACATACCTGAGCCTCCAGCAACACTTTGTCCTCTAGGATGCTCTGCTTGCTTCCCTTTCCAATGGTACTTGGCCCTTTGCAGTCGTTTTTTCTTCTGTGGACTAGGGTTTCCTGGAAAGATAGGATAGGAGGATGTTAACTCTCCAAAACATAAAACTTTTTTGATCCACTTAAAAGTTTTACATATTTAGGATAACGTCTGAATCACATGATACCATACCACACACTGCTGTTTCTAGTGGTCCTCTTTTTAACACCATTTTGCACCTAAAGAGAGGGCTGAACAAATATGGAGTCCCTCAAGGCTCAGTTTTAGGTCCTGTTCTCTTTACCATGTATACTAAACCACTGTCTGCCCTTATTAGGAAACATAGCATAAGTTACCACCTTTATGCTGATGACACCCAATTATATGGAGCAAGTGACACTGAAAACATACACCAACTTATACATACAACCACCCACTGCATACAAGATATCAGCTGATGGATGAACATCAACAAGCTCAAGCTAAACGAAGACAAAACAGACATAATTATTTTTGGGTGCAGCAAATCCATCGATAGCTTGCCCGTGATCAAATTTGATCTAAATGGACATGAAGTACTATGCAGTAAGAAAGTGAAACATCTCGGGGCTATATTAGACCAAGATATGTCAATGTTTTCTTTTGTTTCAAATCTCTGTAAGAATTCATATTTTCAAGTAAGAAAAATCAGCTCAATAAGAAAGTATTTAAACCATAATGTTGCAAAAACGCTTGTAACTACACTAATACTATCAAGAATTGATTATTGTAATTCTTTCTTAGCAGGCCTGCCAAAACAACAATTGCAACGACTAAAAAATCTTCAAAACAATGCTGCTAGATTAATTACCTTAAAGCGTAAGAGAGATCATGTTACGCCAATGTTGATAGAGCTGCACTGGTTGAACATAAATGATCGCATCTGCTACAAGATCTGTCTTTTTTGTTTTAAGTGCCTGAACAACATGGCACCAGAATACCTAACTAGCATCTAAGCATGATAAGAGTTTACACACCATCACGGTCATTACGATCTGCAAACGACCGAACAATTCTTGTCAAACCACATAAAAACTATGTTGCCTACGGCAAGCGATCATTTTCTTATGCAGCACCAACCATGTGGAATTGGCTCCCCGGATATATCAGAGAGTCTGATTCCATAGAGACCTTTAAAAGGCAGCTTAAACACTATTTATTCACCACAACGTATTACCGGCAGTAGATGATGTTTTACTTGTATCATATTCTTAAGCAAATGTATGTTATGCATGTTATTTTTTATATAATATGTATGTTATTCTTTATGCTATGTACGTCATTCTGTATGTTATGTATGTATGTTCAGGCCTTCTAGCCTGCTTCTATCTTATTCTTTTTCTTGTAAAGCGCATAGAGCATTTTAATCATTTGGATATGCGCTATATAAATGCACTTTATTATTATTATTATTATTATTATTATTATTATTATTATTATTTATTATGAACAAATGCTGTTTGAAACACCAATGAATTTTGAGACCTCAAAAGTTTTAGGATCTAAAACTTCCCAGATTCCTATAACTGATTTTTACATGAAACTTGTTCTGTGAATTCCTGAAGATGAAGCATATGTTTTCCTCACCTGAACCATTCCTACCGCTGTAAGTGTAACATCTTGATAGTGATCTGGGAAGATCTTCATCAGAGTCAGAGCTATTAGAATCACTGAGAAACAGAACAAGAAAAAAAAAAAAAATTATTGTGGTCAAGACACATTTCAATATTATTTAGCTTTGACAATAAAACTATCAACCAGCCTTTCCTTCGAGTTTTCAAGTGTTGTTAAATAACCACTTGTTATAAGTCACCTCATCGTCAATGTCTCTCAGTCCTAATTTGAGTATAAGAGACAGAATGTGAACATACATTTCTTGAATCTAGGTGCACCTACTTCTATCCCTCCACACTCCATCCCCTCTTCTCGCACGTTAAATCTTTGTAGATTTAATTGAAGTGCCGTTCTATCAATATCATTGTGTGATTTTCCGGCATAGTCTTTACAACCCAGTCTCTTCCTCCATTTCCGACAGCTCCACCATTATCATATGAATCAGTCCGTGCAGATGATTGTTGAAAACCTATAGTTTCTTCACTTTTCCAATTTCCCCTTTCCATATATCATGCCTACATAAAAGACTGACCTGTCACTTGAGTTCATAAGTATCGGTTTTATTTTCTGTGACATGTTTCAGTTTTTGAAATCTTTTTGCCATTGTACTAAGGCCATATTTTTTCTACATTTGTTTAGTAATTTTCTTCTGTTCATCTTTTGTTTCATGTTTAACATATTCGCCGACCACGATAAGTATTTAGCTTTCTGTTTACAACAGTAATAAAATTTGATGAAAAATACCTCTCGTTTGAGACATCGCGTTACAGTTTCCTTTGTGAATGAAAGGCCAACATCATCCAAGTGCCTGATACAAATCATATATTTCTTGCTGCATCTAACTCCGACAAGAGTATAAAAGTAAAGTAAGGTAATCTGCAAAGTCTAGACCATCTAGCTGTTGCCATAGGATCTAGAAAACACTGTTTTTTATTGGGGTTTTTTTTTTGCCGCGTAATTTGAAACTTCCCAATTAGTCACTTAGATGAAGAGCAAGGGTTAAAGAAGGCATAATTTTCCCTCACAAAAAAGTATCCAGAAGAATGACATTTGTTGGAATCATGGTGATTTATTACACCATAAGATGACTTGTCAATAGTTTACTTCCTTGAAAGATTATGATGTCCCATGAAGTTTTTAAAATGTTTCCCTACTCATATTGTCAAAAGTTTTTACAATAATGAGATTGGGGGCTCTAATATATATGATAGATAGTACTTCTGTGGTCTACCCACTGAAATTTACTATGAAAAAATAGGTTTTTAATTCTTTCAAGGAAGATTCTGGCAAAAATCTTTAATGGTAAGCCCTGTGTAACCCTATAGTTCTTGCAAGTAGTTAGATTTCTCTCTCTAAGAGCTTTATTAGATGACCATCCTGATAACTTTTTGTTTTCTTCACCTGATCACTATGTTTTCGGCCACTGTCCATGGTGCTGTTAGAATGTATACTTGCTTTTGAAGCTTTAAGGGTAATAAAATTTTGCACTGCAGTTTCATCAATTTTCAGGCTACTGTGCCCATATATTCATGTGAAGGGTAATGTGGCTGAAGCCAGTTATTTGGCCATTTCTATCGGTCCTCTCAGGGTATTATTTTCGACTTTTTCAGTAAACTGTTTAGGTTTTGTTGTGCTGTAGGATATTTTTGTCTATTTTCCAATTCAGTCTCTGTTTACTCTCACCTATTTTGGATCACTTCATCTCTTCATATATTTTTAAATTGTGACTATGAATTCTTTCAAGCATCGATATTTTTCTCTTATCTCAAAATATGCTGAAGGATCCAGTCAGAGTGCCCTAAATCTTATAAACTGTCATTCAAATTTCAGATATTCTAAATGAAATAGAATCTTTTAAGAACAAGATATAGGGCTTTCAAATTGATACCTTTATATCAGGATTCTTATCATTCGAGGTGAACTAATTTACTAATTAAGTAAAATCTTCCTGATGTAACAATGTGTCCTGGAAGATCAAAGCTCAGTGTCTAGAGCCCAACTTGGACGTACAAAATATTTGTATGACTGTCCCTAGCATTACTGAACAACAAATAAATATCACCACTAATCAAAAGATGTTACTTTTGGTCCCTATACATGTATATGCACAGATCCAATCATAGAATTACAAATTACAGGGATTTTTTCTCACTCTCTCTCCCATCTGTCACATGCATTGTTAGGCATCCCAAGATAGAACCTTTTCACTGGACATGCTATCTGCTGGTCCATCTTTAGGCTTGTCTATAGTGAGACAAAGCAAACATGCATCCTACCTCCTTCGCTACCACCCCATCAAACTCCAGTCTTTTAATGTGTGCTGCACAGACAGAATAGTTAGAATGATGAGGTGTCCAGTATTCTCACATTTCGTTGACTAGTCACTAAAAATAAAATGTTTCAGAAAGAGCTTGCCATGCCTTGAAGACCCCAATTCTTAGAACTGTCATAGCAAGAATTTTTCAGATGCGTAAATGACATAGTTATTAAATAAGGCAACATTGAAGACAATAATTTGAGATGCTCAAAAAGTCTCATGATAGGAAAATTATCATTTCAGGGCTTGTTAAACATGGTATCTACCATACAAATTTATTGTTAGTGTCTATTTTGAGTTCCCTTTTTTTCAGCATGTTTCATAAAACATGAAACATGGATTGTTTCAGCCCTGCAACCAACAGGTGGTGGCCTCAGCAAACACATCTCTTCTCAGCACAAGGTAGTAAAATCTGAAATTTTCTAAAAGTGTTTTTTTTTTTTTTTTTTGCTTGCAGGTCAGACATTACTCATGTTGCCTTTATTCAATCCAAACTTACCTCACATGCATTCCCTGTACAAACTCCTCCTCAGACAAGCTTTCATATTCATCCCCAGAGTATGCAAGCACATATTTTGATGCAAAATTCATGGTCTTGGTCACTTGTAATGCCTCAAGAATGTTAAATTTAATGTTTTATCTGTGAAGACAAGTACAGAAAATCGCTAATCATCAAAAAGAAATTCTTTCACACTTGAAGCAAAGGTCCATAGCACTATGTCAGTCAAACTGCAAAAGGAAGCAAATAAGACCGCATCCACAACTTAATGTTTACTTAGAATTTACTTTTAAAATATAGGCCTGCTGCAAATTTTTTTTTTAAAAGCGAAGTCTTATTTTGGCCTTAAGCTGGATTTAGACTTTAAACCACATGTTTATATTATAACAAGACTTTGATATTTAATGCCTGCTCCATCTGTTCATTTAAGAAGTAATCATGCCTGTAACTGTCATAATGCAATTTTTTTTTCTATCATAATGAGACTTTGACGTCCTCTATGGCCCTAAATATTGCCAAAAATTTGACATAGATCTAGAATCTTTGATTTGAGGTAAGACGTTTTGATTTTTAAACTCTTGTGCACATTGAGGTTTTTCAATTTGCTTGTAAACCCAAAATTATGATATCAGAAGATTTAATGTGATCTAGATGATAGTAGATCTAGATCTTAACTTTTAAAACATCTAAAAAACTAATGACCATTTGAGATCCAAATAAAATGGTTATAACCTCAGACCTAAATATAAATTTTTATGCAGCTTGCGAAGAAACCTAAAACCTAAAAGTTAAAAGAAAATTGATATCTAAAGCCTGGCTGATTCTTGAAATCCACTGGTGACCAAGTAAAAGGCACTTTGTTCAGCTTCTTAGAAAAGTAATCTCTGATCATGGAATAATATATAAAGCCTAAATTTGGATTTTAAATCCTAGTTTGACCCTCTTAAAAAGGCCAAGTCATTCAAGTGAACAAACTTTAGCATGTTGGGGGATAAAAATTATAATGCTTTATTTCTTTTAACTTTCAAGCAAAATCGGGACTGAATTGTGTTCAGGACGCACTTTTTGTTCAGCCCTCGGGCCCGAACAATAAAAATATTTAACTGTCCTAACTCTGCCAAATGGTTAAAAGATATAGCTCACTTTTACACATACTGCAAAGGTTCGTTTATTTAGGCTACTCTGTTCCTTGGAAATCTCGGATCCTAGAGTTCTGATGAATGATGAGATCACAGTTCGTTTTTTTTTTTTTCAAAGTGTAGGCCTAGGTCTACAATTAAATTTGGATTCTGAATTACGCTTCTTCTTAGTTGTGAGGGCGATGTAGCTCCTTAATAAAACATTCTTAAAGCATGGGTAGAAAAAAAGGAAGTAGTAACCAACAAATAATTATATTTTCTAGCAATATGTTTACTAAGATCTAAGTTTAGATAGGTGGAAATAGGATCTAACTAACATAGGCCTAGCCCATAATTTCATAAAAAACCCAAAGACCAACCATACTTTCACTTTCCGATTTGACTACTTCCTTCCTGTTCTGTGTTCAATGTCGGTCACATCGGCAGCAATCGCTGTATTCCTCAGTGAAAAGGTTTAGCGGCTGTGCATTAAAACATTTTATTTTCTACCGTAAATTTAAATTTTGTACATAGTTGTTTGCCGAATAATAGATGTAGAGCCAACCTGATTGTAGATAATACGGTACACTTTTAAAACAACTAGATTCTTATTCTAGATCTACATTTTCAGGCACTGAAGAAATCTGACTTTGTGATACTTTTTTTGAAACAGCTGATCGAAGCAACCCTTGCAGCACTATTGATGCCATCACGAGAGGTAGATCTATATCAACATATCAGATTTTAGATCTATGCACGATCTCAATATCTTTATAGAATGCTGCTAAGATCTGAAATTGTCAGTTGCCTTTATATTTTCAAAATCACATTTCGCATGTTCTCAGCACTGAATTCAATAGGCCCTAATCGCATTTTGTATTTTGTAATCCTGATCTAGGTCTAGCATAGATCTGATTCCTGCCCAATTTCTTGACAATCCGAATCTAAATCTTTACTTTGTGGAGAACTGCAAGAATTGAAAGGGACATGAGACTGCGAGACTGTGGTATCATTATAGTCATAACATTTCAACTTCATGATGAATGTTTTTGAAAACTTTTATGATATGAATCTTACATGAAGTGAATCGTTAATGATTTCCATGGTTTTTAGCTTTGCTGAGAAAGAAGCTAAAATTTGGGTGTGTTGCAAATTATATAATTAATGGAAGACATTAATTTGTGAAATTAAGTTTAAAATTTTATTTCCATATAACACTTTATTAAAGAGTCCTA
Organism: Elysia crispata; assembly: GCA_033675545.1. Lineage (NCBI taxonomy): Eukaryota > Metazoa > Mollusca > Gastropoda > Plakobranchidae > Elysia > Elysia crispata. The sequence goes on along the minus strand of JAWDGP010000216.1, from coordinate 66,493 downwards.
ACTGAGATTTAGTAATCTCAGTGTGCTGTTTAAGAATGCAATTTTAGTTTAACGAATAGCAGTTGTTAACGCACATCTGTGTTAATTTATATAACAGTGACAATTAATGGGCTGTGCCAATAGTGCCTAGCAAAGTAGCAAGTACCATTGAGTGATTGACTGAGTAGCTGCACCTATACTGCCATCCAAAAGCAAACGGACATATCTACAAATTTTGTGCTTTCGGGAAAAACACAATAAACATTCGATGGTCAGCATAGAAAACTTAAGATATGTCGATTTAACAAGTAAAAAAACTTTAACTACCAATGAAGATACCTCGCTCTGCTATTTACTCAAGTTAGATAATACTTTAAATAGTCACATTATGCAAATAAATTAGAAAACATGTTTTTGTCAGATACATTGGTCGGCCATTGGGGGGCACTGTTAATAAAGCAGCTGTTACTGTGACAGTGTTAGACCTGCATTGTCCTCTAAATGGATATAAATACTATTTTACTAATGAAATCCCATGAATAATTAACCTTAAAACCATATTAATGATATTTACATTTGTTGAAAGGAATTTTAGAATTCACAGTACCAATAAATAAGTAAATAGGGAATGAGGAAGAAAAATCATGAGGAATTGATGGATGTGGAAGAGAGAGAGAGTCGGACCCGCTTAATGCGTAAATTTGGGGAGAATACTTCCTTTCTCGAAAATCTGGCTTGTCCCGATTTCCTGGGTGTATGAAAAAAGAATAGCTCACTGTGTTCAGGTACAAATGTGACAAAAAAAAAAGAGGGTGATGTATATATATATGAAGAAATGTGAGAAGGAGGAAGTGAGATTTTAGTCTGGTCTCAATGAGACAACCAAACCTTTTATAGACGCTTGACGTCACAGCTATGCACTCGACAACAAATTTAATTAGGCAAATAAAAGCAACTTCTGTTGAAGTGATCATCATGTTTGCTTGATGTCTGACGACCACAAGATTACCTGTTAGAACAAACACTAGCTCTATCAATATCCACCTGGAATAAAGTGGACCGTGAAGTCCACAACCTGGCAGGTAGACATCACAACGTCCTCTCCCTAGCATCCCTCCTTACCTGAGTTAAATAAAAAGGCCTGATTAATGTGGCCCAAGCTCAGGAAAGCATGTTATTGACCACCTGTGTGTTTATTCATTCATATCATGTGAGAGATGCGCCTTTCACAGGTAAATAAAGCAAACAATCGGCTCTCAACACTTCATTTTTTTTTACGTTAAAAAGGGTAACATTTCCCAATTTAGTGATGACTTTATATAGTATTAGTTCCATTCCACAAATTCTTTCCCGATTTTGTGTTTTCCAGTTTGGCGGGTCCAGCTGTATTATAATTAACTGCTTAAGAGTAATACAGTGATTTAAGCAATGAACAAAAACAGAAAAGGTGTGGTAAAAGTTACATGAAATACTCCATGCATTTTTGCTGGACAGAGATCAAGCATCTTCAAATTTGTTTTAAACTAAAAAAGGCATGTCATGATATTTTAATAATACTTTAATAGTAATCACTTTCAATCATTTCAATAAGCTTTACAAATAAGATTACCTATTTGCTACATGTCAGATTATAAAAATGACTTCCATAATCTCTAAGGTACTGGGAGTCCCTACCCGGTTCGGTCCCGACTCTTTATTTACATGGTAGTCGTATTTGGTACTGGGGGCAATTGGGTACACTATCAGTTAAAGGAAAAAATGAGTCCAAAATAAATGCATTGGAGAAAAGAAAGAAGTAATATTAATTTACACGTACTGAATCAGTTTTCCTTTTTTTTCCCGCTATATTATATCCAATATGACTGCCATGTAAATAAAGAGTCCTCAACAAGACAGGTCGACATTTACTTCAAAGACCAAAATGAAGGGCAAAACCTAGACTTGCTTAAATAGTTCAAAAGTTAAAATTGTCACCACAGACAAACAATGTCAGCCTCCTGTTTTTCTTGCAATGTAAGTGATTAATCGCTCTATCACCAAGAAATTATCTGAGACAAGAATATTTTTGAACACTTTCATCCAATAAGCAGGAGAATAATTCTTGATGAAAAGCCTGATATCATTACTTGGTATTATTAGCTTTATAAAGGATGACATTCAATTACAGCTTCTGACACGGTGCCAGCAAAATGGGGCAATCTGTCCATTAACTCATTCAGTTCAGTTTGGAAACTGCTTTGGCATTGACAACAGTCTTCCCTTTTCTACAAATAAATGTTTATTTAATTATTGTGTTCAGTGTCACCCTTTTATTTTTACCAGCACCATTTTTCTCAAATAATATTGAGAAGATTTATTTTGTAAAAGCAAGATCTAGATCTGATCTTGGTTTCTAGACTGCGTTATTGCTCATGAAGAAAAAAAGTATGTCCTCTTAGAGTTGAGGGAACCTTTTAGTTTTATAATAGTTCATAACTCATTTAGAATGAATTTGACCATCTAGTCAGGGATTTCTAAACATTAGAATGTGTCAATTCCTAACCTTTCATTTTACTCTCTCTTTCTTTTCCAGTTTAAGCATCAGCTAAAGCACATTTGATGAATTGATCAGAACTCTGTGTGTGAATCATGATAAATGATTTGTTTTGTGGCCCCTGCAGCTTCTTTACCTTGATATTTTATGTTTTGTCTAACCTCTTTTGAATTTTCCCATAGATATTGGTCATAAATTTTATTGAATTTTGCTATTTTATTTTGATTCTAGATGTCTGAGGTTCCAAATTCAACAGGCCATCGTCTAAAGGCATATAAAAACAAGGCTTTAGACTCACAAGAATTGAGGAGGAGGCGAGAGGAAGAAGGGATTCAGCTTAGAAAATTAAAGCGAGAAGAACAGGTTAGATTGACACTGTTGTTACAAGACTTTGTGGTTTGAAATTGAACTGCCACTCCCAGTCGTCTGTTTTGCCTTTTAATTGAGTTCTAACTTCTTGGCAGAGAGGGGATCGCCTATTTTGAGGCGAAAATCTTTTTGCAAATATAAATATTAAGTGTACTACTCGTAACTGCAAATTAGGTAGTTTTTGTTCGTTCATTTTTTGGGGGCCTACATTTTCATAAGTTCATTTTCCTAACCTTACACACTCCAATAGTATAGAAATTCTAAATCAAATCAAACATTGTTGCCGCTACATATAGATCTGTAATTGAAATTATATGATTAAGATATATCTCCATTACTGACATTGATATGTTAATTACTATGCGATGTAATTAAAACACATTTATAGTTCATGCTTATTATAGTTCTCATAAAGTTAATTGCTGTCTGTAAGTTTAAAAACTTCCATAATTTGCATACATACGTCAACAGAAAATACTATAGATTCATGGAAATCATAAGTAGCATCTATCAGAACTCACAAAGAGTGTTCTAAATCATGCTCGAGGTGGATTCTTGTGCAAGTCATACAAAAGCTTATTTAAATGGGTAAAGAGTGAATAAACCTGCCTCTTTTTTCTTTTTTTTTCTTTTACCCAATGGCATTGAACATTTTAAGGCCAAACATGATTAGGTTAATTGAATATTTCTTGGCTGTTATATTTAGATTAAAAAAAAATATCATGATTGTCAAAAGTACTAAAAAATAGTGTGATTAGTAAAGAGCAATTTTTCTCCATCACATAGAGATAAAGAGATTTGCTCTTTGAAGGAAATATATCACTTCAAAGTGACATATTCAAAATGTGTGGAGTGGCAACAGAAAGTGCATATATCACAAGTTTTGATTTTCATTTTTCTTGGGTCTAAAAAAAACCAGACATTGATAAAATTCAAATGCCACGTGTACATACTCTATAAACTTATATAATTTGCTATACAAACAATTGAAGGTAATAAGAAGAGAATATATGTTATAGCCAGTTTAGAAGCCCATCTCATAGAATTTGTCAGAATGGAAGTCGTTTTAATGCCATGAATTTGAAATTAACTGAATACATCTTAATTTTTTTTATATTTTTACAGAGGTTAAAATAAAGAAATCAATGTATTTTGCAACATTGAAATGGGCAAATAAGGAAACCTACTCTTACAAAAGAGCTTTAACACTGAAGTGATAGACCTCTTCATGATATTTATATAATAATGATCCTCTGAGGTATGCCTGGGACTTATTTTGAATCACTATACATTTTCATCTGTTTGCCTAAAAGGCTTATGGTGCAAGCTAGATTTATTTCCTCTTGCATGTTAAGTTTTTTTTTTAGGTCTTAGTTTTGTTGAGGCTGTTTAATTAACATAATTATGTAGGAGAGTTTTTTGTGAATTCAGAGATTTTACAGCAGTAAATTAGTTTCAGTGTCCCCTAAAAAAGAACAACCTCAGTAGTGATTACCTCTCCCCTTTTTGTTTTTGTTTTTGTTTACTGCAGTGTTTATTATTCAACTTTGTTTATAATATTAACCCCCTACAAATGAACTAGTCTTTCGAAATTGTTTTTAAGACAAATTTGTTACAGTTGTATTTGAGAGCTTAATAATTCAATGTAAAGAATTGACCTTTTCAGCTTAGTTGCTTGCATGTTGTATTCCTCGGAAGAGCCCAGGTGCTACCCCTTGGTTTGTTAGACTTAGAGGAAGCAGGCTTTTCCTGCAGAATCACTAATCAAAAAAGATGTAATGGTCATTGCTCTCACACATAGAATTGGTTTTTGTAAAAGTATTATATTACTTTTTAGATGGCCTAGGAGCACAAACTTTGAAGTTGATTTATTTTTATTAATACAAGTTAATGTTTGAATAATTCTGAAAAAAAAAATGTTTTTTTCATTTTCTGACTATCGGAAAACCCTATAGTATTTAGTTGATTACTTTCAAGTAAATAGATGAAAATGAAATGACAAAAATCAATCAATGTGTTTCAGATTTTCAAACGTAGAAATGTGGCTTTACCAGACAAAGAAGATGGAGGTTCCACAGAGGTGCATGATCCTATGGTCTCATCTACGGTAACATTTTTAAATCCATCATTGAAAGATATTCCTCATAAGATTCTTTAACTCTAGACAACCCATACTAATACACTTTTCTTCAATTAGAATGTTGAGAGATAATAAACCTGTTTGGCATAGGTGTTTGAGGGCCAGATAATTTAAGTATGTCCCACCACATTTTGCACTTGAAACACACTAACGCAAGCATTCTGTTTTAGTCTGCAAATTTTTCATAAACTGTTCCAATTTATTTTTTTTAAAGAAAAGTATAAAGTATGAATCATACATATATTTTAAAAATCTGATACTAGATCGTTTTTAGGTTGTTTCCCTTTCGTTGCAAAAGCTTGGATAGTTGTAGAAATGCAATCAATTCACCATTTAAGAAATTTTCAGGCTTAGCGGAAAGAAAAAACCTTATAAACACATCTTTTGATTTAGTTCATTTATATTGTTCAATTATTATGTTCATAATGTAACTAATAAAACATTTTATTAATCATCCTAATTTTCAGGGAGGTATTTGTCCTGAAATGGTGAGCGCTCTTTACAGTGATAGTTTAGAGGAACAAGAATTAGCCACACAAAAGTTCAGAAAACTTCTGTCCAGAGGTAAACATTTTCTATTGTAACCACTTTAAGTGTGATCTCAATTTAAATCTGAGCATTATCTTGATTAGTTTCATCTTTATCTTTCCATTCACTGCTTTCTTTACCTATAATTTTGCTTTAGTCTTTTCATGATATGGGCTTTTGCAGTATTTATTTATCAAATTTTAATGGTTGTGAGGTTGGTAATTTTATTTTGTCCCATTTACTTTTTGCGATCAGGTTTTTATACTTAACTAATGATGCTAGCCCAGCTAAGTTAGAAATTAAAGGTTAATGTGATATTTCTTTATGGCAATTTGGTAGTGAATTTCATGTTTCATTCTATTTTTAGTCCAATGTGAGTTTGGCAAGTGCAGTATTTATTTTCTGTCTACACACACTCAAGAAAAAAGTATGCATTAATTGGATCATGAGTGGGGCTGAGATTAGAGTTAAATTTAATATTAAACGTTGTGAAATTCAAAAGTAGATTGTATTCTTTAAAATTTTTTATAAGTTTAGGTCTTATTACCTTAGATAGACAGCATATTAGATCTAGATTTCTATGAAATCTTCCTTTGATTACTTTATACAAATTATGGAAATTTTTTAACCTGCTGATGTTTGGAAAGAAAATAAACTTTGGGAGCAATACAGATTATTAGCTGATATGACCTTATAAGCACTGCGTACAAAACATTTAGAACAGGTTTTAAATTGTAAAGTATTAAATATATATACAAAACTGAAATTAGAATCTGCTTTGGTTTTATTATTATAGATCCCATTCTAACAGTTGTCGTTACAATTTTTAATCATTAAATAGACCACTGTAGACCTTAAATTGACCTCTTTATTTGGTTTGAATCTTCTCGTTGGGTCAAAATTTTTAAATAATCTTTTTCTTTATTCAATAAATATATAACATTGCTTTGTTGTTGTGACAAGAATGAAGAATATGTTAAATACATCAACTCAGCTTTAAAAATCTATTAAATGTAACTGTTGTTAATACAAAAAAATGTTTTAAGGGCTTAAAACTATAACTCTTAGTGAATATTTTTTTCTTAAATAAATTTTGGCTACAAATACATAAATTGGATGGGGTCAAATGCTAAATGTTTAGTTTGAATCTGAAGAGCCTGCCTCTCTTTTTGTGTTGTTGTGTTTGTCAATTTATTTTTCCTTTCCCTTTCCAATGAACCTCAGAGCCTAACCCACCTATTGATGAAGTGATTCAGACTGGGATTATCCCTCGTTTTGTGGAGTTTTTGCAACGTGACCTCAATTGGTCCCTGCAGTTTGAAGCAGCATGGGCACTTACCAATATTGCATCAGGCACCTCACTACAGACTCGAATGGTTATCAGTGCAGGTGCTGTGCCCATTTTCATCCATCTGCTGAGCTCAGATATTGAAGATGTGCAAGAACAGGTAAGCAGATACAGCTAAAAAAATAGGAAATAGACAAGGACATGAAGTGTTTTTCATGACTAAAGAGTTGCAAATTTTAAACTTATTCTCTCTGACATGAAAAGGGATACATTCATGTCACTTGCATAGTTCTCTAACCTTTTAATTTTCTAATAACCAACATCTATCTCTGTGTTTAATGTAAATTATATAGGAGCAATTCTCAAAAAGTCATTAGCAGCTTAGAGAGACAATTTCATGGAGGCTTTTTATCATTTCAAAAAGATTTTCTTATAACATTGATAATGTATTCTTCCAAGCATATGTTGAATAGATAACAAATTCAGTTTGATGTACCCATAAGACCACAAAATTTAACTCAATGCAGTTTCGTATTGAATCTGTAACCAATAAAAAACAGCACACATAATAGTGGTGATTGTGAGTGGTTGTTTTTACAATTTTTTTACAATTTTTACAAAATTTTAAAAAATTTATTTCGTTGAATAATGAAAAAACAGAACTAACAAAGAGCACGACTTCTTTTTAATCTAATCTGTGCTGCCCGATGTTATGCTCTATGTCAATTAGAGGCCTATTTTAAGCAGAGCAGATCAGCTGTAATTAAAGCCTAGCTAGCTTGCTACATGCTTTTACAGACAAGGATGCTAAAAATAGAATTTACTTCCCTGCAATAAAAATGGTGAATGCAAAGCTTTAAATCTGATTGGGCCTCTGGAAACAAACTAGGTCATTAATGCTCATTAATTTCATTTTACATTTCAGCAATCATCAATCATAGTTATCATGACTTTACTTGAGGGATTTGTCTCTTTTTAGAATCTAGTAATGCGATGAGATTCAGACACTGGATTAGTCAATACATAAATTTACATGTACAATATCATCATCGATCTACTTCAGTCTAAATTCAGATTGGATTGCAGTAATCCAATTAAAACTATTTTGAAATCACAGTCTTTTCTCCAGTTGATATCTAGATCTACAAAGATCTAGATATAGGTCTAGACAAGGCAAACCTATCTTTAAAGTTGTGTATGCTCTCGTCTAGACCTAATCTAGATCTACATCTAGATTTGAGTTATTTCTATGAAACATTCAGGGCAGCTAAATAATTACACTGAAATTGTAAAATTTAGCATATTTTAGCCGGATAGAAACTAGTTTTCCTCACCTGAAGCTTCGTTCCTGGAGTTGTTGTGGGTGTGGCACTTGTGCTGACATTGATGCTAGATCATGTCTCCATTAGACTCTTTTTCTCTTTTTCCCAGACCAAATTTAGCTTTTCCCATTCATTGGATGACTAAAACATTGTTCTTATACTTATGTCATCATTTCATGAGAAGTTTATCTTTCAATTGTGGTATTTTAAAGCGAGTTAAATAGGAAAATATCCCCAGTTTCTTCATCTCGATTCATTGAGTCAGCCATGTTGTTGTCTTTAGTTACCATAAAAAAATTGCTAGGAGCGATGGAATTTTTACTTTTAAAGTATTATACATGTGTTAAAACTAAGAAAAAAAGGTTTCAGCACAATAGAATAGTTGTATAATTCTTTTCAGCTTTTGGAGTGTAAAAGTTTTGAAAATAAAAAAAAGAAATAACTTAAACTGTGGATGAGGTGAAATGGATCACAGTGATTTTGACTTGTGTGATGCGCAGAAAATGTAGTGGCGATGTAAACGAATATATTAATGCGCACTCGGTACCACAGAAAAGAGCGAAAATAAACGAATACAACGGTATGGAACACTACAGGGTTTAAACAGGTCAAAATTTCATGATTTTTCTCACTTTGACGCTCGATAGTGTTCAGAAAAAAATTGTCTTAAAATATCTAGAGACAAAATTAAAGCTCCTACTTCTGTCAGATGATGTAAAAATGGTTGAACTTTATAAGTACAGTACTTGTTCAGTTTCGACCAGGGGTCACCCTGACCACCTTTAGAGCCCTATGTCTCAGAAGTTACTTTTCCGACAAGCGACTGGTTTTCTCAGTCCACCACACACACACATATATATATATATATATATATATATATATATATATATAAACATGTATTTTTTATGCCCTCATTGGTGCTTTTTGTCTGAGAATTATTCTTTTAATGGTTCTGCCATGTTTTCAGATTATATCGAGAAATATGTGTAAAAAACTCTTTTGTTTCCAGACTGTTGGAAAGGAAATATTTGTAAGGATATAAAATACATAAAAACAAGCAGAAAAGACTGGTGGCATTAGAAATGTGTGAGAAAAAAGTGACAGTATTTTTCATTTTTGAAAGTGGGTGAATTCTTTTCCCACCACTAAGAAAAAAGTATAGAGTTCATCCAGAAAAATAGTAAACTCTATGACATTGCATTTTTTGCAGGCTGTGTGGGCTCTGGGCAACATTGCTGGAGATAGCCCAGAATGCAGAGACTATGTTTTGGGGGAAGGAATACTGGTTCCTTTGCTGCAGTAAGCAAAAGATTTTAATGATTGGAGACAACTTCATGAATATACTTTGTGTTTAATAGTTATAGATTTTTTGGTGTTCGTCTGCTTAGGTGAGTAGCAATAGTGGAATTAAGTTGGAACAGTTTGGGAAAAAGTAAATTTTTAATGCAATAAAGGAAATTAATTATTTGATGAAACCAGTCTTTGAGTACCTCTGTATTTTTGAGAATTAGAAAAAATGTCCCTCATTTTGATGGTAACATCTTTTCTTACCCATATTTTAATGTAAGGCTAATTCTTATTGTGGCCATATTTTTTCCAGCCTTCTCAGCAAGTGTGCAAGCTTGTCAATGACTAGAAATGCTGTCTGGTGTCTCTCCAATCTATGTCGTGGGAAAAACCCACCACCAGATTTTACTAAGGTCTTTTTGTTTGAACAATTATACATCTATGATTGCTTTATGTACTTTGAAATGTAACTCATGTTAGGCAACCATATTATTGTATATTTGAAAGCATATTATAGTTATTTTTAAAAACATCATTCAACATATTTTTTTTTTCTTTAGATTGTGGGTAACAGGGATAATATAAATGTGTAAGCAAGAAATTTTTTTGAATGTTTGCCTGTGAAATTTATGAAAGAATTAAAAAAAAAGCGACTATCATTTAATAGCAATTGGTTAGTTAGAATCATCTATTTGTAACTATTTTAATTATACACAGAAAACTGATAAATTTCTTAATCTGTAATGTTTTAATAAGTCAGCCATCATTTTAATTTAATTACTGTTTGTTTTTTTCCTCATGATAGGTGAGCCCTGCACTTCCTGTGTTAGCTCGTCTGCTGTACCACACAGACAAAGATGTTTTGGCAGACGCATGTTGGGCTCTTTCATATCTCAGTGATGGCCCCAATGAGAAGATCCAGTCGGTGATAGACTCTGGCGTCTGCCGTCGTCTCGTGGAGCTGCTAATGTGAGTCATAGAGCAAAGACATTACTTGTGAGCATCTAACAGATAACAAATTAGGTTCTAATTTTCTTTAATCTGTGTTTCAATGAATTCGAATATATGGTTAAATAAGTTTTTTTTTTATATAAATATGATAAAGATTAAGGCAACTAGAATAAAAACTGTGAATTTTTTTACACGCATTCATGGTGGGCAAAATGTTTGTTGGCTGGAGGTCTCATAGGCAGAATATAAGCAGAGTACAAGCAAAATTAGCATCACGTCTGAGAACCAAACAAACAAATTGGCAAAGTGACTATCCCAAGGATAGTAATAGTTTTGTTTTATTTTATTACTATGCCTTTTTTTGTGCCAGGCATAATCATCAAAGTGTGGTGGCAGCAGCTCTGAGAGTGGTGGGGAACATTGTCACTGGAGACGATTGCCAGACACAGGTCAGTGCCAGTGTTAAAAAGTCAAGGCTTCATAATTCAGCTGAGTCACTTTTGAACCGAGAAAAATCTACTGCAAAATTTTTTGGATTACTGAAAATCTTTTGTTTGTGAGCATTTACAAAAAATCAAAAAGGCTTTATAGACGAGTAACCATATAAGCAACATCAGCATGGCAATTTTTCTTAGCTGGAACAAAGGAGGTTATGTCTTTATTTCAAATAAAAATTTAAGACGAGAAAGAGATTGACTTAGCTTCATCTTTTGGAATAAAAAGGTGGTTTTGAATTGCTGAGCTGAAGAAGACTTTCCTTAATAGAGAAATCTTTGCTCTATTTCTTTTGTTTAAATGCCTTTAATTCACTTTTTTTTTAATCCTTTGGAGTAGACCAAATTTAAGTTACAAAACATGTATTTACACCATGACTATCACATTTTATTTTTGTATTTGTTTGCAATCTTGCCATTTCAGAGTAGGTATTTGGAAGAAGGACAGAAGACACTGAAGATTCCTGTGTCCTATCAGTAAATTATATTGTTTTAGGTACCATTTTAAATTTTTCAGCACATCAATATCTACCAGACCATTTTGAGTGAGGAGGAAGAGAGAAGTTGTGGTTGTTATTACTTTATTCACAAGAAGAGAAAGCATAGGTTTGTGCAACAGAAAAAGCTTCATCATTTCAGTTTTACTGGTTTATGACCCGTTGCAGTCTGTCTCTTGTTTGTTGGACGCAAAGGCTGTTCTGTTTGTCCAACCCTCTCTGTGACTCACGCAGTTCAATTACAGTTTCAGATTTTAGCTGTTACTAGCCAGTCATTGGTTGATCTTGCACATCTTCCAGTTAAATTGGGTTTTTGCCTAACCTAGTGCTTTCATTAATACTAAAACACTATGTTTTGCTTTTCATATTTTTTTCTTTTGGTTTTTGTTTTCATTCATTACATTATTTTAGTCTTTGTCACCCGTTTCAGATTTGTCTGTGTTTGTACAACTTCATCAATGCTTTGTCTTTCACAATATGTTCATCATGAAAATGCAGGTTGCTATAAGGTCATATCAATCTTGAAACTAGTTTTCACCTGTATTTTTATATTTCATACAGAATTGTTCCCAATTAGTCTTACTCTGCTTATATATTCCTTTCCTTTGTAAAGAAAAAGATAATTACTGAAAAATATTATTCTTTTATATCTTGCCAACAAATCTTGTAATTTTGTAAAAAAAAGTATATGGAAAACTGTTATTGTTTCAAACCTTAAGATCAAGAAAATTTTAAAGGCCATGCAGTCTTTCTTGTAAATATCTCACTGGAGTTGACTAGTCTATGTAGACAGCAAAATAAAAGGTGAAAATCAGATCCTCATCCAAAAATATATGTTTGTGGAGTGTATAAACTAAAAAAAAAATAAGAAGAGGAAATATGGTTGGATCAAAAATGGGAACCCTCAGATAGCATTTAAAATTTACACATTCAGTTCTTTTACATCTATCTTCCTTATAGCAAGTGAGCTGTTCATGGCAAAAGCATCTCAAGATTGTGATAAGGGTATCATCATTTCTAAACCTATATCCACAATGGAATAAATTGTTCATTGTAAGGACTTAATAAAATAAGCTAATTGTCAAATATATGTGTGTCTCTTACCTATATCTAGTTTGAAGACCATGGCTCCAACCCAGCTAAGAATAGCATTCTTAGTTGACAAGTCAAAAAGGCGTGATGTTTTATCACAAATCAAAAACAGTCATTGCAACCTCAAACCAAACCGGCCAATACTAAACTAAGCAACTATATGGTTTATATTTGTTCCCTCTCCTAAAGTGTTTCAGTGTTACATGCTCTCTAATCTGTAAACAAATCTCGGTCAGATTGTAAAGATAGAGCATTGGTCACATTTTGCATGATAGACAGACAGATAATCAAACATTATTGAGTATTATGAACACTAAGTTGTTAGCTTCTATAAAGAATCGAAAATTTTTCTGGATTTTCTTTTGTGTAAGTAGCTAAGATCAGAGATATGGCAGTTTTAAGATAATTCAACTAGCAAATATTTTTGTCTCGCCCCCTAATTTTATGCAACTGAAATGGATCATTAAGTTTTGAAGAAGTAATGAGGAAGTGAAATAAATGCATCTGATATTTCATAATGATCCTTTGCAACACCCCTACTAATTTGTGGCAGATAGGGAGAATTGATCTGCAAAACATTACTTCACTTACAGTTTCATTCTCCCTCTGGACATCTTAAAAACAGAGATTGGAAAAATAGCTTCCAAGATGCTACTTTTCTTTCAGTTTTAGACTTTTGACTTGTCCTAAGAAAGGTAAACATGGGTTGATTTATACTGTCTTATTCACAATTTTTTAGTTGCAGCTGAGGTTGAATTCAGGTATCTATCTTCTTTTAATTTTATATTGATAACCCATCTCCCTCCAGGTCATCATAAATTGTCAGTCATTGCCATGCTTGCTGCATCTACTGAGTAGTTCAAAAGAGTCTATCCGTAAAGAGGCCTGCTGGACAATATCCAACATAACTGCAGGAAACCGCCAGCAAATTCAAGTAAGATATCCAGCTAATCATGTTGAAAGTACTGAGTCTTATATCTCAAGGAGACATAGAAAAGTAGTTTTCTTTTTCAAATGTTGCCATTGGCTTTGAAAGATAGAAATGCAAAGTCGATGAAAATTTTAATCTGATTCAAATAATGATAAGCTTGTGGTTTTACTATTGCATTAATGGGTTTGGCTTGATAATCCTGGTGACTGATTAAAAGATTAAGCTGTCACAAAGCTCAGTATTTTTATGTTAATGAACTTGGTGGACATGCTGAACTATTTTGACATAATTATGTGTCTTACTCACGGCTGTTAAAACAGACCAAAAAGCGGCAACTTAGTTTGCTTCCAGGCCCTACCTCAGACGCCCGCAGTTAGTGGGCGGATCGGTGATCAATCACCTGTCCGGCAGGCTACAACCGTGTGTGCCCGTGCATGACGGTGCACTGCTGTTAAATCTAATATTAGGTTTTTTTTTTATTTGTTTTTCCATCGCGATAAATCTTGCCTCATAACACCAAGTATATCAAACAAATAATCATTTTAAAGCTTAAATTGTCCTGAATACAACGCTATATTTTTTATCTCTCAATTATAAAGTGTTTAGATGGTGCAGGTGAATCTTCATACTTCTAGTAAAAGAACAGAAAAAAAGTTTTGATTTTCATAACACCTCAGTTTAATAGGAATATTTCAAAAGTGAAACAATTTTATCGCTTAAAAATTGTTTCCCGATATTTCAAAGATTAATATAAAGAACTTGTGAAAGTTTCAAGTGCGAAGAGTTTTTCAGTGATTTTATATGATTTTTTACAATAATTCCACACGCTCGGGTCTGCACGAAGTACCCGCAAATAACACTCTGCACTATAGATATACCTTAGAGGCCTCAAACCAATACTGTTAAATTTGGAGCAGCACTTAGAATCTGAACGCAACCAAAAGCTCCATGAAGTTTGCAGATCGTGTTGTGGTATATCGTTAAGTAGCAGATAGAGGAAACAATCAAAAGTTTCTCTGTGTGGACTTTATCAACGGCTCGTTACTAACTTTTGGTGTTCACAATCTTTTCCAGTAACAAAGAAACAAAAAAAAGATTTTTACAAAATGCTTTTAATATTCTGATGTAAATAAAGTCAATGCACTGGGGGGACAGAGGTTTGAAGAAAGTTATAATAAAAGCTTGAAAATATTACAGACAGACAGACAGACAGACAGAGAGAGAGAGAGCTCTTACTCTTAGCACACGCCCCGCCGACTGAAGAACGTAAGGCAAAGTAAACGTATGACTTACCTGTAAAGGAAAAGACAATGCCAACCCTACACAAGTTTCATTTTCTTCTTAGTGCGTGTTTTTAATTTTGTTAAAAGTTAACACCAGGCCTCCCTCATATATATTGACGCTCCACAGCTTGAACTACGATGTTCTATCGTTGTTTAGATTTATTATTTTATATCAAAACGCCGTACCAGCGCTGTAAGAAGTGGACTATCAGAACTCAAACCCGCATAACTTGGGAACGGAGAACTCTTCGCTAATGCCCTTTGGTGGGTGTTAAGTTCAACATATATATTAAATGCTGTAAAAATTTCATCCGCAAAAATTGTTTCAATTTTTCAAAAATATCCCGTAAAAAACGCCACCAACTATGATTATTCCAGATTCATATACTTATTAAAGCGCTCAATAAGTCCATCAATTAAATGAAAAGAAGGGGAAAAAATATATCCTCGTATCGCTGAAATATAGATGTAACAAATTATATGATTTTTGTAGTTCTTCCTTTCATGCATAAGCTTAAATTCTCCATTGTTTTGGTGTGAAAATTAGATCTAAAATCTAAAGTTCCCAGGAAAGGGGAATCCCCGTTCTGCAGGGGTGGTTGACCCCATGATCCGATCAGGTTACAAGCTGCTTCACGGATGCGGCAGGCAAACTAAAATGCCGCTCTTTAACAGCCGTGTACTCAGCCTAATGTGTTTATCTAAAAAAATTCTTTAGTTTTATCATAAGTTTAATTTTTTTATATTTGTGATTATTGGAATATATTTCGCAATCCTTATGATGTCTATGTAATAGAATTTTCCTAACCAATTTCCGACCTGAGAAAAAAGTGGCACCTCCCAACCAAACATTCTTAATCTCATTGTGAAGTAAAATCGCGGATCCATAGTGCAAGTCCATCAAAGACTTTTAAAAAGCTAAAGTCCTGCAACCAGCCCCAAAACCAGCATGGTTGCAAACACATTTGGGCAAAACGGAGACACACACACACACACATGTACAAGATGTTGCCAAAGTGCGAGGCCCACACTACATTCAGTACAATGAAATGAGACAAACAGATAACCTTAGTTATGTCAACACACTCATTTTTTTTTAATCAACTCATAATCGAGTTGCCAATTTGATTTTGTTGGTCATTTTAAATTCCATTAAGTTCCGTTACCCATGCTCATTTTTTGCTTTAAAGGCTAAGGCGACAAAAATTTTCGGTGTTGTAGGCCAACACAACAAGTTGTGATGGCTGAATTTCAACGTTGATAATATTTATTTTAATGCATCAGGATTTCATGATACATAAAAAAATGCATGAGTTTATGATTATTGAAAGGAAATTTTTCTCTATTGTTAATACAACCCTGTGTTATGGGCTTGTTAAGGGTGAAAATCAAACGTGGCATCTCAAATTAAAATTGCGATGAAACCTTGTTTGTTTATGTCATTCAAAATGAGGTTATGATCAACATTATTTGTCTACTGCTCTAGATCCACAAGGATCATTATTTTAGTTCTAAACACCTGTGCCTGAGATTCAGTAAGCAAACACTGTCATTGCATAAATCTAGATCTATTCAATCATATCTTGATCACATCTTTAAAATAGTTCTGATTTCTAAAAACTAAATTAGGGCATAACTATTATATCAAAATGAGTTAGTCTGCTCTCAATGGAATTACGTAATTATCATAGCTCTATTAGATGCCTTAGTTTAGACCATTCAAATTGATAGAGTTTATGCACCTTTAGGGGTGTTTAGCTTTAAAAAAATATTTCATAATTTATGTGTGATTGTTAATTTTTTTTTGTATTTAAAACAAATGGAAGTACGTCATTGTAGGACCAAACGAGGTTCAAAATAGTCACCAGGCAGCATATTTGGGACCCCTTTTGTTGAAAATTTCCTGGAAAGGATATAAGGGGGGGGTTAAATAGATTGTATGTTATTTTTATGAAACCTTTTATTCTTTCATGTTTGTAATAATTCAGGCCAAAAACGGTTTCTAAGATCAATAAAAGTTTGTTTTACTTTGCGTGTTATCATTGTGAAATTCTTTTACTCTTTCAAGAATGTCGTCAATCCAATTTATAGTAAGATTTCTTTTTTTATTAAATCTTTATATCTGACTTAACTATTGATCTCTCTTTCACTCTCTCCCAAAGTGTGCATCTGCATTATTTTTTGCTCATCTGCCTCTTCGTCTCTCATTCCCTTGCTCATCCCATTAACCCTTTCCCCCTTTCCCTCTCTCTCATGGGGCACAAATGACTTTTATGCTTCTTTAGCAAGGCTCCACTTCATAAAATCCAACCTAGTCATAGATGTTAAGAAAAGCACAGTATTTATAAAGTAATTTTGAATTTCTGGCACTTTATCAAATCTGTTCCTGTAGCTGTTCCCCCTTGCTCTCCATCACATCATGCAAGCCACTATACACAGCAGCTGCAATGCATGAAGTATTAATGACTTTTTGGGTTTGCTCAGGAAACATCTTATCAGTTATGTTAACACTGAATCAATTGGGCCGTAAAGATTATAAACACTATAGAGTTAAAACGGAATTATAAACCTCTCTTTTTAAGTTTACCCTTTTTATCTTTCCTCTTTTTTTATCTTTTTTTTTTTTCAGAATGTGATAGACTGTAATATATTTCCGGTTCTTATTGATATACTTGGGAAAGCAGAATTCAAGACAAGGAAAGAGGCTGCCTGGGCAATTGCTAATGCCACATCTGGTGGATCACCAGAGCAAATCAGGTCTGTACAGTAACCTGTATGGATAAAATATGTGCATTTTTGTTTGTTTGTAATGAGCCTTGAATATGTGCCTTATTCAGTCTTCATCAATTTGTTCATAGTTCCTTACTTGAACCAAGGTCCAACTCAATAATGCAGAGGTGCCTATGGTCCTTGAAAATCCGGGAAACTCCCAGATTTGTTGGTATATCCCGGATTTTTGCGTTTTGTTTCAGCATTGAGAATGACCCAAAATAAACCATTATAAGTGGTTGTTTTCATTTTTGTTTCGAGATAAGTGTAACCCAAAATCCTTCGAAAAAACCAATAGTGAAAATATAATTCTACGACGAGAACTATAGTTTTCCGTCATCGAGTATCAACCTGTGGGAAGGTATAAAACTGGGCGATATATATTATATCGATATCATGTTTTTTTTTTCATTATTTATATTTTCAATTCCAATATCAAGATTTGTATTATAGTTGAAACTATCCAAGATATCAGTCCCCTTGAGTTTTATTTGTTTACTTTATCGTACATTGTCGAAAAATATCGTTCTCTCCATCCTCACATCAGTTACGTCCAACAAAGAATCATTCTGATTTCTTCATCTGACAACAGTTGATGCGACTAGGCAGTTTCTTTTTGTCAAGATGCCTTCTAAATCTAGTCGAATATCAGGATCGATTGGGAAATCCTAAATACCGGTAGAACTAGATCTAGATCTAGTGTAAATCTAGCTCTAGATCTCTATAGATAATCAAAACCAGGCATGAGATGACACTATTATTGTATATCTAATACGTGATTTTCATTTTTTATTTTTTTGCTGAAAAAAAAAAGGAGGTGATTTTGAGGTATAATTGCGATATCGGCCCAACTCAATCCTAGCTTCACATGCACAATAGAATGTTTCCCGACGAAATCGAAACTTGTAATTTAATGGAATATTAGAGCAAAACAAAAATGCTTATATCTTTAAAGTAAAACCTTCATATTCGTATTCAGCATATGAAATTCATTTAGAAAAAATACAATTTTAAAGCTTAGGGTGAATTGGGCCTATATCTGCAATAATATCGATTTTCATTCCAAGGAAATAATGTAATTTTAGATCTAAATGTTAGATTGTTATTTTCTTTTTTACACGGCCAGGCGGGGCCTAGTGAGATGTTCTAGACCTAATCGATATTTATCATATTAATCTGAAATATTATTTTAAAAGAGAAGATAAAGATAAGGAGAGCAATGCTCAATATGTAAGCCAGAATATAGGCCTTTATGTATACTCAGTTGAGCCAATAAAATACATGTGCAGAAAGCAGTAACAACTAACATTTGGGGGACACAGCTGTAGATGAGCTACAACAGGTCATTCAACCTCTCCACAAAAAAAAATGAGCTAAATTAGAAAGGATAAAAAAAAAATGCTCCACAAGCATGGCTCTTTGGACTATCCAATTTTGTTTTAGTTTAGGGGTTGGGGCTGTAGACAGAGAGAGAGAGAGAATGCTCCTGCTTAGGCCGCTAGCAGTAACTGATTTTAAAAAGTTCGGTCCAGATCTCATCTCTTGTATTATTATTCCATTTATACTTTAGTTCTAGCTTATATGTTTCCACCAGTTGTATGGTTGATTTTATTAGTGCTTTTTTAAAGTGAAATAAGCAAAAACTGTTGTCGGTTTTTATAAATTCGCTTCATCGTGCTTTGTCCCTGATTTTGTTCCAAATTCCCTGCTTTTGATGGGAAGTTTCCCTGAAAGGCATAAGTCGGAGTAGGCACCTCTGAATAATGAAGTCAAAGGCTTAGAACCCAGTCTTTACTTGCTGCTTTGGTCAGTTCTTCTGCTACTGATTTGATTGTAATATAAAATATCTCAAATGTATAAGAAGTGCAAGTGGCTGTGTAATTATAGTATCCACCTTGATGTCTGCAGTGACTATTTCGTTACAGATTTTACCTCCGCGTTGGTAGGTGAGTTTGGAGCCTCATTTTTTCAGCTTCCCCCTGGCCAGTGGGGACTTTTTTGAGATTTAGAAAGGGCCTGGAATGACTGTCTTGTGAACAAACTTTATCAAACAATCAAGCAACAAAATAAAATGCAAAGAATGCCCTCAGTGTTAATTGGGTCCTTAATCCTAAGGCATTTTGTTGTTACATATGTTCTTTCAACCATTTTGTTTGCTGTCATATTCAAAGATTCTTGGTCGATCAAAGCTGCATCCCTCCTTTGTGTGATCTACTGACTGTGATGGATAGCAAGATTGTGCAGGTTGCTCTAAACGGTCTTGAAAACATTTTGCGTCTTGGAGAGACAGAAGCCAAACAGGGCAATGGTGTTAACCCATATGCCGTGATGATTGAAGAGTGCTATGGTGAGGAGATGAGCTGCTATGCTGTCCTGCACATGGCATCTGCAAATGTTTTTAAGCCAGTTTTTCCAAAGATCTTTTAAAATCTGAATAATGCAATTAATTTATTTTCTTAATGCCATATTTGAGGTTTTTATTCAACTTTTTTAACTTTACCATTTTTTTAAAGAGGGGGGGATGGGGGCAAGAGATGTGGAACTTTTAAGGCATAGTTAAAGCAATTTTCAAAGTTAGACCTTTATAAAGTTTTAATTTAAGTTGTTATGCAGACAGACATAAGCACTAAGAATCTGTGTTCAATAATTTATCTTCTATAAACAAAGTCTGTGAATGGATTTTGAAAATTCGCTTTTTTTCAGGTCTGGACAAGATTGAGTTTTTGCAGAGCCATGAAAATCGTGAGATTTATCAAAAAGCATTTGACATCATTGAGCGCTACTTTGGAACAGAGGAGGAGGACAAGTCGCTAGCACCTGCCATGGATCAAGCATCCCAACAGTATCAGTTTGGAGGAGATACTGCAACTCCTCTAGGCAACTTCCAATTTTGATGATGGCCTTTATGGTCACTAGTTGATGTCTTGTCCTATACTGTGTCCCTGCCCTGAAGCTGATCTGAAGGCTGCACTACTGCCATACTCTGTATGGTTCATTGAGGTTCTCTTAGTGTTTCAGAAGACACCACTTTCCTCCTCGCCCCTTTTTAAGCTTGCCCTTTGTGGAAGCAGAGCTGGCCCAATCTCCTTTCAAGTTTGTCTTTTACCTGCATTTAGTGTGCTGGTGTGTGAAGATATCCTCACTCTGGCTCTTATGATGTAAAATGTTAAAGGACTTGCTTTGTAACCACTTTTAAAAGCATATTGCAGCAAATGTGTAAGGATTTTCATGGACAAGCTTTTGCTTTAAATCCAAACAATCTGGCCAAAAGATCTTCTCTCTATCTTTTAATCGCTTAAAACAGTAAAACTCTCCACCCAAAGTCTGTTTCACAAATAATCTTTTTTTTGCTTCTATTGGAAATTACTGGATACTGACCTGGCAGTAACAGATTTCATAAAGATTTGAATTCAATCATTGTTATCTCACAACTTTTTGTCTCATTCAGACAATCTGAGAAAAAATTGCCTTTTCAACATATAAATGAATATACTTCTGTAACAGGGGAATGTATTCTCTTTAAAGCTATTAAATCTTGCTTTCAGTAAAAGTGGGATTAGTTGCCTTTTCATATATATATAACTATAATTATCACAATTTTCTTCCATTTGAGTCAGATTTTAAATAAGAAATTTGAGAAATGGTAAAGCGAGTTTTTCTAAAAATTTTAATCTTTTCATTGTGATCCTTTTTGCATGTCTCAGAGTCAAATGAGCATACATTTATTCATATTTTCGGAAAATCTTTTTTTTTTGCTCACTCATTTTGTTATGTGATCTTGTTCACATAGAAATGTGTTTATCAATTGGGCATATTTGGGAAGGGGGAAGCTATTATATTTTTTGTTGTTGCTGAGAACACTCTATTGTTAATTAAACTTGTCTTAATCCCAATGAATGGATATAACTAGGATCTACTAAGTGTTTACAAATCTCACATTGCTTAACTGTAGTGAATTTGCATTGTGGCAAATTTCCATTTCTCAATATTCTCTAAGATTGTCCTTAACTAAGGGTAATTTTTATTGAAGTTAAAGGTCTTTTTGTATAACCTGGTTTTCCTCAGACAAAAAAGTTATATTGGTAACAAAAAATAACTGTCATTTTGGTGCACTGTAAATTTGGAGAGGTACACCATTGAATGGATGTACCAGTGACTCTTGTGGATAGACAAAACTGTCGTCTATGTTATTAGCTGTAATTGTTTTTCTCCGTTTTCTTGATAGCATTGGAACTTGACAGGAGGAAAAACAAAGTTGCTTTGGTCTTCTTTCATTGTCATATTTTAATGAAGTGTACATATACTTTCAAAATATATTATCTATAGTGCTTTTCAGTTTTTTGTTTATTGAAATTTGTATGTGGAAACAATCAATATGTATATGATTATAAAAATTATATTATCTATTATGACCGTACAGTCATCGTTGGTGTGTGTGAATACATTTTCAACTTTTGGTGTTAGATAGTGTACCCATCTTGCTTTAGATACAAAGCTAAACTTTCTGTTTTCAATTTTTTCCTTTCTCGTTTTTTTTTTTTAAGAATGAATTTTGTAATGAACTGTACATTTGGAGCTAAAGGCTATAAAAATAAATGCCTTTTATCATTAAAACCAACGCATACATTGTACAAAAAAAAACCTGCAAAAAATAGCTACATTTGTAATACAATCTTTGCAAACCCAACCAACTGAGTCAGAGCTATGTTGTGATACAATGAACTCCAGAGGCTGACAGACAATGCATCTGCCCTATGACCTTTGGAGTCCTTTTTATCTTGTATGCGGCATTTGCCCTGTAACTAATTTTTCACTGATAAATTTAAAAGGCCTTAAATGTTTTCTTTTTCTCTATTTTCTTTCAGTTCTAAAGAAAAATTTTTTGTGATGTGATACACATTTTATCCAAGCAGCCATAACCACTTGAGTCAGTATTGCAACACGGGACCTTCCACGAGGGTGGAAAATCCAAACCAAATTTGTATAGGCTTAGTTTATTTGCATTGCAATGGGTCTTTCTTTTTTCTTTAAATTCTGGCGCTGTAAAAAAGAAAATTGCTAGTTCCACCCTCTATTTGCTGTATTGACCATCTTTCATCAACCGTAATACCTCTCTCTCTCCATATAAAGCCAATGTGATAAAACTGCCAAGTTATAGGGTTTGCAATGTTACATCTGTACACTTCCACTGTGCAGTATCAAGTTGATGGCAAAGCCCATTAACATACATATGCACAACGACACCTAAAGATGATTTTTTTTCCTTTTATTGTTCGGTTTTCTTTTATAATAATACAATTAAATATACTTACATGTATTTTAATTTATTTTGTATTTTTTAGCCCGTTGTTGAAAAGACTGTTAATTACTCAAAGGAAGAGTTTGTATATGTGCATTTGTGTTCTCTGCCAGCACCAAAAACGCAGCTTTCAAATATTTAACTACCAGTCTTTGACAGAACTGTGTGAGCAGTGGCCAGTATATTTGTGCCATCTGATTTATCACCAGCTTACAAAGTAATCATGAAACAAATAGGTACCTTTATAGTACATAGGGCAGTATCAAAATGAAGTCAATCAAGAAGTCTTGGAATTCACACAGCTATTGACTAAAAGCTTTCTTCAGATTTTAAGATCAAATAAGTTTAAAAAGCTTGAATTATGTAGCAGAAGGATATAATAAAGATTACAATGGAATGTAGCACAACACAATTAGAGTTGTACCAGTCTCTAAAGATTGTTTAGTCCACGCAACATACAAAAACTAAAAAGGTAAATGAGACTAACTGGACTTAATACTTAATTATTTAGGGAATGTAAAACATTATATTTAATCTCATTGTAATTTAAACCGGAGAATATTGGCAAATCTTTTGTTTGCCCCCCATCTAGCACTTTTTTGTGTGTGGCTTCCATCACTGCTGGTCTGGGACACTGAACACTCAGTTCTGTCAGAAACATGTCAACCATAAACTATTGCACCAAGGCCTCTGCCACTCCTGAACCTTGCGATGGCAAGTAAGCTTTACAATGGGTATTCTTGACCCACTATTGTTTTTATTTTCTTATGAAAACTTCTGAAATGGGTAAGTGAATAGTTGCATTGTACGATGGTTGAGTCACTTTTAGTCTATCCAAATTTAATTATTCCTACGATTAGCTTTAACAAAAAAAAAAAAAACTGTAGTTCATGTTTACATTGAATATAGTACTCAATTCTCAAGCTTCATAAAGTGGCAGAGGCCCCCAACTGATCTACACCCAAACAAAGTCTTTCATTCACACGATACGCCTGCCAACTTCCAGGGACATGCCAAGTTGCAAAGTTCAATACTTTAAATTAACAAATAACAATTTGTAACATACATTGCATTCATGATTGTCTCCTGTGTTGTCTTGTTTGTCCCGGTTTGTAACTTTATTTTCATACATCTTTACGGAATGTGTTGATTTTATTTATAATTTATGTTGTCAGTTGGTTTCTAGAACAATTTGTAAATAAATGCTTTCTTATACTAAACAGCTGCTGTGTAGAAACAATTTTCCAGCTCAGAGTAAGCTATATATGAGCAATTATAAGGCAATAGGAAAGAGGAAAATCACACATTTTAAATTGTAAAATATAAAAAAGATGTAAGTTTTTGTGATGAAATTTTGAATTTTTATCACCAACAGGTAAATTTAACCCTGAGCAGCTGGATTGTTTGAGAAAAATATGTTTAGCATAATATTAAACCTGCACAAATGCTATTAAGTAAATGTATCTCTTTACCAGGTGGGAAAATTAATCATAGTTATGAAATTTGTTCCCCTGGTGAGAGAGAAATTTCTACCAGTGGATATACAGTACACCTCGGACTCAACGAACTAGTTCAGTCAATTTTAACAGTTCATTGAATGGAATGTTCGTTGGAGCTATGACATAAGGTACCATAAGGGAAGTAACCAGCCAAAGTGAAATTACCTCATAATTATCTCCCTTGTTTTTATCAACTTCACAGGTGTCTATAAAATCACTCTTTACCCTTCCCACCATTGCCCAAGTTACCGCCGCTTTGGCTCGTTGATCCTGTATCATGATATCCCCATGTATTTGCTGCCGCTCCCTGACCACTTTCCCCTCTCTTTTTATTATCTTCTCCCTGTATATCAATTCTTTGCTCTCTCCTACCCTAAGTAAGGTATATACTATGGCATAATGGGTGCCCAACACCTATACACTTCAAGCATTTCTTAACAGCTGACAGGGGACCTATTGATTGAATTTCAACCACATAGTTTCTAAGCAGGAAAACATTCTATAGTGGATTTGCCAATACTTGTAGTACTTTGAACCCTAGGACTGGTCTGAGATTAGTTCATGTGATGCAAGTTATTTTTAGAGTCAAAAAAGAAAAACCAAAAAATGGAGATTTTACTCTGTTCGTTGAATGCAAGGTGTTCTTTGAATCCTAGTTCGTTGGATTTGAGGTGTGCTGTATTGGTTAAATATTTCCACACATTTTAGCTTTTGTCACTCAATTTTTCTCCTTTGATCAGAACATATTTAAGATTCTTACTATTATCAGCATCATTATTATTTAAAAGTTGTGTTATTTTGAAATGTTTGTCTGTCAAGTAGTGGCCCTCTGTCTTTTCTTTCAAAATTTTGCAAAATAGGCAGAATTGTTCTTAAATCAGTAAAGTAAGAAACAACTGCATATTGTTATTCTATTTGACCTTTCAGCTTAAATCTAAGAGAAGAAATCATGTTTTGTTCTGATTTATCACCCACTTTTATTTGATCTTTCAACTTAAATGTAAGGGGTGAAAATGGTGTTTGTTTCGATTGCTACACATTTTTATTTGTTTTGAGTATCTTGTTGAGTTTTATATGTCTTGTGTCAAGTCCTAGAGAGTTAAATGTGTAAATATAAATTTAGAGAAACGCTTTAAGTAAAATTTGTTCTCTTTTTTCCAATATAAGGCGTTTTAAAAGAAGATTTCTCTCACAAATATTTTTTTTTGTTTTGTTTTTGAGAAAATGGTGAAAATAGACTCATTTAGACAAGATGCAGTCATTATACCCTAAGTAGATAGTCAATGTATTATTATGTGAAAAGGAAGATTTACTTTTTTTTTCAGTTACATGATGGATCTGCTGTTCTTCCTCACAATAAAAGTACACAGCATTTTGATTTTTTT
This sequence comes from Elysia crispata, assembly GCA_033675545.1. Classification (NCBI taxonomy): domain Eukaryota; kingdom Metazoa; phylum Mollusca; class Gastropoda; family Plakobranchidae; genus Elysia; species Elysia crispata. The sequence continues at coordinate 40,847 of JAWDGP010000216.1, read as the reverse complement.
TTTTATGATTCTCCATTATATTGGGCCAATTATTTATATTATTGATTACCTTACAAAGTTTGACATATGTGTGGAAATTAGAAATACTTTTTATCTAAAAATACAAAAAATGGCAACATAATTAAAATGTGGAAATGTAATTTACTTCATAATGTTAGTAATTATCATTCTTTTGTGTGATCTTTGATGCTTTACTGTTTTACTTTTTTTACTTTCTTTTTTTAAAATTATTTTTCAGTTTGTTTTTTTTAATTTCCTGTGAATGAGCAAATTGGGTTTTTGATAGTTTGGCTCTTTAATAACAGGATATGATTTTTAAAAAAAAAATTTTAAGTTTAAAAAGAATACGAACATCTGGATGCAGCACTCCTTTTTAACAAAAAATATTGGCATTAGAAATTGGTCAGATGTTGCAGACCACAAGTTAAAGGAACATGAACCTCTTGTTGGGAATCGGACTCTAGCAATATTCATTGATGAAGACATATCAAAACATTTCTAACCGTGATTACGCTTTGACCTTTTTATTTGTTTTTCAGAGGTGAAAGAAAAATTTTAGGTACAAGTATTTTCGTTTTTCCCATTTAAAATCCACCCAGCGCATATGCCAATGCACTCAAAGAATATCCTGTAAGTCATGTTCTCTGTTTAAACTCTCAAGTTTAGTGAAGATCATTTTTTTGCTTGTGTTGCAAGTTTTCTTTTGCTTTATGGTTGGAAACCTACATTTTGTTTTTACAGAGACTGTTTTGTAAATAGAGGTTGTTGCAATTTTCTTGTTCTCCATTTTATCCATATTCTTTTATAAAAATATAAATAGGCATTTTATCATGTAATCATACATGATCTTTAAATTGAAAAGATTTTTTTTTGTCTTTACCCTTCAGTTACTTTTTTGTTATCAGTCTTTAATCTTCTCCTTCAGCTTTTATCAGTAACTGGCATGAAATCTAGGCCACAATATGACCATTGCGTCTGAAACCAAAAGTCACTTTTAAAGCGACAAAATAGAAAAAAAAATTTAGGCAAATTATTTGAAGTGCTTTGTGTTGCAATCTACGTAAAATTATGAATAGATTTTGATTAAAGAATTTAATAAGAAAAAATATGTATTTAAGTAAATGCCTGTGCGAATGCTCATTGTATACTATGTTGTATTCTGCAATTTTGTTTGTTATGTTGAAAACAATTGTTTTACTTTTAGACATTTTTTATTGTTAGCTTTTTTTTTTTTCATTTTGGCTATTAAGTTCTGTTTGTTTTATTTATTTCAAATTGACATCAAAACCTAACTTGTGAAACAAGTCAAATTTCATTAAAAGCCCACAAAGACATCACAATACAACACAGGCTTAGTGTTCATTTTTAACACCATAAGTGTTCCACAAATAATCATTCAGCGAACTAAAAAATTTTCATTTACCTAACTTTGTTCATAGTTGAAGTGACAGAAGTTGCAGTCCAAAGAATTCAAACTTCTCTTCTTCGGATGCCAGATCTGCTGTAGACATCAACTGCCTAGTTGTTCTAATGTCCGAACTTTTTTAGCAGGCTTTTGTCATTGCTGTAAACAGTCTCCAATCCTGAAGAGCCAATTTTTTGCATTAATTTGAGTTTTGATTAATATTTGCATTTTAATATGTGTATGGTAGGATATGACTATTAAAAACCTGCGACTTTAGGATATGGAGTGATCTTTGAGCATAGTAATTTAATATAAATGACATGAAAAAAAGTAGTAATGTCAGTTTTTATCATTAAAATATATAATTAAAATATATATTAATAAAAGAAGCATGCTTTTTGCTCATAAGTGGGAAAAAAAATGAAAGGAAGATCAAATAGTTAAAAAGCCATCTTTGACATAAAAGGGGCACCTAATGTGCACATTTTACTTTAAAAAAAATATGTTTCAAAGATCAAACACCACTTCCCATCAGGATGCAGATATCTGTTATTAATTTTGCTGGTACTCCTAATTTCCAAAACTGCTATTTTTATCCAACTGCAGTGTGATTCAACATTCAACGCTAAAATACATCAAGAAGAATTATGATTTTTCTTATAAATACAGTAATTAATTCAATTTTATTTCTACTATCAGTTTGTTGTATTCATTATCCAACAGGCAGAAAAAAAAGTTTCCCTCCCCCTTTGTAGGAGTATAGGCCCATATAGTGTTTTATTAACCTTGTTTGGTTTTATTGTCCTTAAATCTTATGCTGGCCATGCATTTCTGTTTTTAAATAAATCTCAATAGTTTAAATTTATGCGAATCGAAATATGCAGTGTAGCATTTTTGAAAAAGTCGTTATTGCCTCAAGACTATCCAAATTATCTTAAAACCTGTGACACACCAAAGAAAAAGTGAAAATATAGGAGGAAAAAGCCCTTTAAAGATCAGGTCTTTGCACAGCTCAGAAAATGGTATATGCTGAATTGTAAAGTGAAAAGCCATATTTATCCAAATAAATTACATGAATTCTTCCAACTTAAAAGGGGAATCTAAAAATTGAAGCGTTAAAAATCAGACCACAAAGACAAATTTGCAATTGTAGTGTGCAGATTTTGCATTGGTCACACATGGTTAACACTAACACAAACTCAAAAAGGACATTGGTCACACATGCTTAACACTAACACAAACTCAAAAAGGATAAATCACTTGTATGCCATGCTAGACAGTCTTTTTGGCTGCATGACAAAAATGCAGCACTATCATGTAGATTACGCAATTGAAATAGAAAAAAAATTATGCAAGTCAAAAAAATTATTTTCCTTTTCAAAATGTTGTAAGAGCCTACCAGTATCAGTACCAGAGGCCCCTTTCCTCAGACCAACAAATCTGAATAGCATTGTACAAACATGTAGTTGGCATCAAACTGACAACTGGTCATAGCTGGAATTTCCGTAATTTATTCTTCATATCTACCTCTTTTTACCCCAGTTGCTCGCTCTTTCTCTCTTTATCTCTGTGCCTTCTCTCTCTGTTTTTGCCCCTGTCTTGAAGGTAAAATAATATTACTTACTTTAATTAAGGCTTCATTAATAACCAAGAAGATAACAAGCCTACAAAGAAAGTGAAGTGTTTGAGGAGAACTTAAGCAGCACTTTTTTTTGGTCCCGATGTGTTGACTATAAGCGGATTCTACTGTATGTAGAACAGCAAGGCATCACAAGATTCTAGATGTAGACACAATTATTCCAGAATCCCAATTTTTTTTAAAAACATTTTACAGGAATTTGGAAAAAATACTTTAATACAGTAACCTTTAGCTCATGAGATTGTCAGACCCTTTTTGGTGTTGTATATGTAGTGGCAGTAACCTTCAGTAGTCTTTCTCAAGGAAAGGGCACATTTCACCAAAAAAATTGGCCAGCATTGTACAAACATGTACATGTAGCTGTCTAGCAACTGAGATTTGGGTGAAGCTGGAATAACTGCATCGTATTCTGCATCTGATTGCTTTCTTTGTCTGTTTCTGTATGTCTAAAATCTGCTATTGTCAAAGTCAGCAGCAAATAAATTATCTCATAATTATAATTTAATGCTTCTTCAGGCTCAAAGTAGATAGGACTTCATGGATAAATCTAAATTGAATGATTTCATTAGGTACAAAGTTTTGTTTGTATCAGATTTATGTCATTGATTCATAAACACTGCTAGTTTTCGTCACCGAACCATGACACTAATTTGGTACTGATTCTATGAGCTCTGTTACAGCTAATGGATACTGAGATCTAGAGACGTATATCCTAAAAATTTCTTTCACATTAGTCTTAAACCATAGGTCTACGAACAGTCACTTGGTGATTTTCACCAACAATCAAAGTGCAGAAGAATAAGAAAAAACAAAGAGGTAAATGATTTTTTTCTTTATTGACCAAAGTGCATTACTTCAACAAAATGCAAATCAGCAATATTGCATAAGGTTTTCTTTTAGCAACCATTCCCAACCAGCAACAAGCCTTTGATGCTAACTATTTCCTCCTAAAAGTGCAAGAACTGCTTCTTCTTCTCTTGCTATTGTCTGTGTTTCAACGACTTCATCATCTTCTTCAGCTTCACTGTCAATTTCATCATCAGACTCTGTGTCTTCCTCGTCATCATCTGACTCTTCTGCTTCCAATCTACGCCGTTTGGGTACTGGCCTAAAAAGGTGGGTTAATACAAAAAATTAAGCAAAGGCTTTCCAACCTGTTAATAAATCTAAATCAATCTTAAAATGTAAAACACTTCTAGTACTGGCAAAAGTGATATGAAAATGAATGCTACTCCTTTTATAAATAACTCATACCACAGGTACATTTAAGGTCTATAATCAAATATTTCATTTCTATAGATGTCAAACTGCTAGAAAAATTAAATGCATCTGTCTCTATCTTAGTGTAGGAGTTATAACTTTTAACAAGTAGAATAACTTACTCTTCATCAGAATCACTGCTTGCATCATCACTTCCATTCATTTGGTCACTGCCAATGTCATTTCTATCCTCATCATTAGTTTCAACATCACTATCTTGAACGGCATCCTCTATTTCATTCTCACCATGAGCAGAACCAAGAATAACTTCAGTTTCCTCTGTCTGAAAAGAGTAAGTTTGGAGGAACCTTTCAAGCTTGCCTAAAATGAAAATAAGGTGATAAAAAGAAGGATCTGGAATCTATACAGTACACCTCAAATCCAACGAACTCAGATTCAAAGAACACCTTGCATTCGACGAACAGAGTGAAATCCCCGGTTTTTTTTTCCTTCTTTGACTCTCTTAAAATACCTTGCATCAAACGAACTAATCTCAGACCCATCCTTGGGTTCAACGAACTGCAAGTATTGGCAAATCCACCATAGAATGCTTTTCTGCTTAGAAACTATGTAGTTGAAATTTAATCAAAAGGTCCCCTGTCTGCTGTTAAGAAATGCTTGAAGTGTATAGGTGTTGGGCACCCATTATGCCATAATATATACTAAGGGTAGGGGAGAGCAAAAGAGAGGAAGTGGGCGGGAGCAGCAGCAAATGCATGGGGAGATCATGATACAGGATCAAAGAGCCAAAGAGGCGGTAATTTGGGCAATGGTGGGAAGGGTAAAGAGTGGCTTTATAGACACATGGTAAGTTGATAAAAACAAGAGAGATGATTAAGTGGTAATTTCACTTTGGCTGGTTACTTCTCTTATGGTGACTTATGTCATTGCTCCAACGAACTGTTAAAAATGACCGAACAAGTTCATTGAGTCTGAAGTGTACTGTATCACTATATGAGGGTGTCATTCCTTGAACAGGATCTCTATTAACACAAAAATCTTTTTTTTAAACAAAAGAAAATTCATACACTATTTGCCAACTTTTGACTTATTCAAATGGAACCTATGTGTACAAAAAGGAATATGTAAACTTGACAATTAAAAAGTTTGTTGTTTTTTCATTTCCTTACATTCCTCTTGAGTGACAAAAAACTTAAATATGATAATTTACATTTAGTAAATATCACCGTGAATGAACTAGATTTATTCCACAGTTTAGGCTAAAAATGTGCATTATCTTTAGCTGTAGTTACGGACCATGATATGTTTTTATGGCCTATGTGCTTGCATTGAAGATGATCAAGTGACCTTACGAATTGCGTGGGAACAACATGTGGCTAGAGCATTTGTGTATTTCACCATACAATCTGTCAAATATATCCTGCTTGGTTTACAGTCAATCACTCAAGGCATCTATGTCACAGCTAGATACTGGAGCTAAGAGGTTTCTTTTTTAAGTAAATGTAGGAGGAATGAGGTGAAGAACACATTTTTTAAATGCACACTTTAAGTGCATGACTATTTTCCTTATTTTTAGTTGATGAACGTTATATCAAGTACAGGTACATGTAATTTCTAAGATTTTCTCTTTAAGCTGTTTGTAATCAGTATATGATTGTGTTTTCCATTGTTATCCTTTGTATGAGTGAATTTTTAGTCCTTAAATTAATATTATTAATTTTAAATAGTGCAATTAATCAATTTGGCCAAACATGTCAATTAGATGATTTTCCTCATTGTTATCATCATCATCTTTATTAATACTATTATATTGTAGTCATTATTAAATCATTTTCATCATCATTTTATTGTTATAATTATTATTCATTATTATTATTATTATTATTATTATTATTATTATTATTATTATTATTATTATTACAAAATGGTGTATTTAAGATGGAGATTCAACTAAAATTCATAGATCATTTCTAAAAAAAATCAAGGCCTGAATCAGCCTTCACCTCACACTAACCTCTTGCCCTCGTTTCTCCAGCTCTGCAATCCGCCGCTTTTCCTTCTGTTTCAGCCTTTTTTCCTGAAAGAAATATGGATGAACTTAATTTTTTGAAAAATTCTTGTATTATTCAAAAATGTCCAGTGGAGACAGTAAACAGAAGTTCAAAAATACATCATTAATAGTAGCTGAAAAGTAAGATATGAAAGGTATGAAGTGAAGAATTTGACGAACAGCTTACTTTTTTGCTATACATAAATTGAATAATTTTTTTTTATTGCAAAGAGGAAATTACTATGCAGCTAATGGCTGTTAAGCTGCCTACCCTATGCATCTCACGAATGCGCTTTCGCTGTTCCTCCTTGTCCAGTTTGTCCTGGTCTCTCATCCTTTGCTTTGCTGCGTCTATGTTCAGGCCTTGCTCCTCATCTTCACTATCATCCTTCTCTACCTGGACATTCATAAGAAAATGTTCAAAAGAGATACAAAAATCAAACCCAGTTTCTAAAAACTGTTTGACTGCATAATTCAAAACAATAATCAGAATTGAAAAGTGGGAAACCATGTCAAGAACTGGATGGGCAGCAAAAGAGAATAGATTCAAATGGACAGTTCATCCATGATTTGCATGTTTCCATCCTTCTTCTTCAGATCTCTTAATGTGTCTATATCTTTGTGTATCACATTTTGTTTGCCTACCTACCAGCTGTGTATGCCCCTTGCCTTTCTGTCCGCCTTTCCCTCCCCCCTGATTTTTTTATGCTTCCCGGTAGAGATGGATGGCTAAGTTAAGAAAAGTCCAAAATAAGTAAATCCATCTCCCTGAATCACAACTCAAATATGGACACCATTATGGATCAAATTCTAAGATTTTTGAAAGAGGTACCTCACATAAAAACACTAATTATAAGAATTTTTATGACCTGACTAGGCCATATAATATACTATATATATATATATATGTATATTTTTTTTTTTTTAATGCAGAGTATGCTGGGAACCCATTTAAGTCGTACATACATTTCCCTCCTCATCAAACATGACACGTTTGGTGTATTTCAACAGCTTGAGTTTCTCCTTTGCTCTTGACTTTTTCTTCCTTGATCTGCCATCCTCCACAAGCTCTATCTGCATCAAGAAATGAAAAATAATTGGCCAAATTTAAAGAAAATAATCATCAATTCCAGTTTTGTTTTTAAAATCTAGGCAAATTATTTCTCAAACTTATCTTAGAAAATTCAAAATATCAGTTCTCCATAAATTAAATTAAACGCACTTTCATCTCTTTCCCTCTATTCAATATTATTTTTGTCTTTCTACATTTAATATTTTAATTTTTCATAAAAAGAAAGCTATAAAACCTCTCACTGGCTATCATTTTTACATGCTCTACGCCAAAGATGATTATGATTACAACGCTAAGGACTCATTTTTTTTTCAACTGATTTATATCAAATTTAGCTATGCAAAAAAACAAACGGATCTGTAATTTAAAACAACAAAGAATATTTTTGCCTCCCTTTTTCATAAATATTTAAAGAATACCCTTGTAATTTTCCAATTTTTTAAAATGTCCGATAACAGGTATATAAAACAAAATTATGGTGAGATTGATCAGTCTGTCCATCTCTCTTTTTATTTTTTGCTATTGGTAGGAATTAACAGGGAAAAAGTGGTTCTACAGCAGTTTGTCTAAGGTTCGTTTGACTTCCAGCCCCCTCTCACCTTTTTCTCTCCACTGATTTAACAATGTTTTGAAATATACTGTCTATGCTTTATTCTTATTTCTTTCAGCTGTATTAATAGCCTTGAATAAGCAGGTGTAATTAACATTTTAATTAAGACTTTTTTTTAAAAAACTGAAAATGATACTTTTTCTTTATGGGTCTAGACCTAGAAAAATATTTGGTAAATTCAAGACTTGAATATTTTGTGAAATCTTACTTTAATTTTAAGTGTTGACTTAATTGAAATTCTACATTTTTTTTCAAAGTCTATAGAAGCCTCTGAAAAGCTTAAGAATATTAAAATAGCTCATAACAGTGATAGCAAATGAAATAACTTCGACAGAAGTGAGAATGATGAAATCAGAGCAATTTTGAAATCTCTTATCAATATGATACCCTAATATTTTCACTACCAAGCCTTCATACTATTCTCTGTTAAAAATCATTTGCCAAACCAGCTTGAGGGAAAAAAATACTGCAAAAGTTAAATGCTAATCCCCATATAAATAAGGTATAATCAATAAGTGAATGAAAGAGAGATAAGAATCAAGTGAAAAATTTTACTTTTTCATGTCCCAGTATCTCAGGTTCCACTGTGACATTCTTGATAACTTTGTAAATACCATCATCATCTTTACCCTCATCATCATTATTTTCATCATCCTCATCACTGATTACACCAAAGCTGAGGGAAACACAGTGACTTTAAGTCTACAAACAAGTGCATTCATATTCTGCACAAATATTTTTACAAAATAAAAAAACCTCCACAAATAAAAGAAATGAAATAATAGCATTTACTGCTTAAACAGAATTTTATAGAATGAATGCTAATTAGAAAGCAGCTACTGATTACACTTGTTTTATGTCTTTATCAAACCCTCATTCAATGAAATGCACATATTCAAAAAAGTAAAAAAAAAAATTCATGATCAGATCTGACCAAAATAAAAAAAAATTTTTTAATGACCTTTCTATCTTATTCTTATTATATCTGTTAAATTATTTCTTCTATGATCTAAATACAAGTCCTACTTCAAAGTTGGACCATTGCTTTTTATATCCTTTCGAATCTTTTCTTCCCCTTCCTCATCTTCATCGCTGTCTTCATCCTCAGTTGATGTGTTGCCATCACTTTCCTTCTCGTCTTCCTGCTCTTCAGCAACCATGTGTACCTTCTGATCTCCTGCTAACCCTTCTTTCTTACTAACTGTCCCGATCTTTTTAGACTTCTCCAAGAAGGGTAGCTTAGGAGCTTGAACAAGCCCTAAAGATCTGCATTATGGAATAAAATAAAATTAACATTAATATAAAAAATATTGAATTCTCACTAGGCCCTATAAATTTTTAACTTATACTCATCTTTATAACAACTATCAAGCAATAATGAGATAGAAAATGAACAAAAGACACTTAACATACTGAATAGTTTCATGTCAAAGAAAAGCTTTGACCACCTTAAAAAAAGCGCTGAAGAAATAATTAAACAACAAAATATTTTCATTTCAATATTAAATATTTAACATGGCTTCCATTTCATATTTTAATTTCAAAGGGTTTTGCCTAAATGCAAAATTACATCAACCAACAATGAAACCGTTTAAAATAAAAAAAAAACTTTTGAATAAACTTTCATTACTTCTTACCATTTTGTAAATGAAGATAAAAAAAAAATTTGGTTATTGAATCTGATATGATTTTGCAATGATACCTAACTTTGGGTAATAATTATGTGTGTCAGAGGCCATTGAATTATGACTAAGATATTATACATGAATCCATTTGGATACAATATATAAAGCCTTTCAAAATGTATAATCTGCAAAACATCTTTAAGAAACTCAAAGGATGAAAAACTATTCCGAGAATTATACGGGTGCTTTCTCTCAATCCTAAATTAAAATAATGATTTTCCTAAAAATAAAGAAAAAATGCTACAAGCTGCAAATGTTAAGTTAAAACTCAGCTTTGTATAATTACGCAGATTTATTTTTTTTAAAGTAATAATTCTACCTTCAATAAGAGTAAAATACCCTCTCTCTTTATTTTTAAATTTAACCCAGCTCAAAAAAAAAGAAAATCAGTCATGCTTACGCTGCAAATGCTTCAACATCAACACTTTGAAAGCTTGCCTTGTCCAGGACATAAAGAGTCTTCATTACGGACAAAAATGCCTGTGGGGTCAATAGCAAAAGTTTTTTTCATCAGTTTAAACCAAATGTAGGTTAATATGCACTGAGCAGATACTAAATCACTTCATAATGTCCCCAAATGTTTTTAGATTCTTGCCCAAGGGATAAACAATTACACCATTTACTCAACCTTTTGAATAGTTCAAGTAAATTGATATTGGCTTTTGCTTATTATCTGTTTCCTTGTATCAAAGAGATGCACATGTTTCAGGTCATTTTATAATTTGCATCTTGTCGGCTGTGTAGCTCAATTAAACATCAATTCCAAATTAATATTGTTTAAAATGTCCCCAAATGTTTTTAGATTCTTGCCCAAGGGATAAACAAACAATCACACCATTTACTCAACCTTTTGAATAGGTCAAGTAAATAGATATTGGCCTTTGTTTATTATCTGTTTCCTTGTATCAAAGAGATGCACATGTTTCAGGTCATTTTATAATTTGCATCTTGTTGGCTGTGTAGCTCAATTAAACATCAATTCCAAATTAATATTGTTTAAAATGTCCCCAAATGTTTTTAGATTCTTGCTCAAGGGATAAACAATCACACCATTTACTCAACCTTTTGAAGAGGTCAAGTAAATTGATATTGGCTTTTGCTTATTATCTGTTTCCTTGTATCAAAGAGATGTACATGTTTCAGGTCATTTTACAATTTGCATCTTGTCAGCTGTGTAGCTTAATTAAATATCAATTCCAAATTAATATTGTTTAAAATAGCTAATTTATCAAGCCCTATCACACAATGCAAAGTATTTTGTTGCGTTAGTGTGGGTTATTTTTTTGTTTAACTTGCGTGCGATAATTTCTGCACTCTGGTGGTGTGGTAAAAAAAACGTCAGAAAAAGCAATAGATTCATGAACCAATAAATTTTTCCTGGAAAAAAAATTCAAAGGAAGCATACTTAAAGTTAAAAACACACAGAAGTTTTAATATCTCTGACATGTATTCAATTCTTTCGGAATGGAACGACAAGAAAAAAAGGAAACAGGAAAAAAAAGGGGAGAGCTTATTACTAACCTCATAAGTGGAGCTAAAACTATACTCACCTTTTGTGCATTGTCTTTCATCTCTTTCTCTGATGCACATAAACTCTCTAACTTCTTTGTCACATCAAACACTCTTTTTTTGCTCACCCTTGCGTTGAAAAAATAAATAAAGAGAAAATGATTGTCTTGCAATTTGTTTAGATAAATCAAACTATTAGATAAAACTTTTCTAATTTAAACCCAAATAATTTGAAATACAAACGAAACATTTTCTTTCTTTACTTACTTAGTCTATAGTGAAACCACACGGATAAAAATTATTTAGAGAGCACCTTATAGTTCTATGAAAAAAAAAATAATTCTATTTTCTCTTAGGACATGAACTTGTTAAAAATTAATCTTTAATGATCTTAATGGGAAAATTACACTGAACGCTTCAAAAGTACAAAATATTCTATGGTAGGAATTATCTAAACAATGCATGATATGTTTTCAGAGAATGAAATCAATACTAACAAATAACCACATCTCAATTCACACAAGAAGAAGAGGCCTGGAGTGCTATATTCAAACCTATTTTGATGTATGGATGCGAGGCCAGGACAATCAGGGGAAAACAGCATGAAAAGATGTTGGATGACTAACAAAGAGGCTCAAAGTAGAACAAGTGACAGAAGCACCAAAAGGGACGAAGGATAGAGATGCATGGAAGATCATGATCGTCTACGCTAAAGAGCATGTTACCGGATTGATTGATCCTTGTTTTAATCTGAACTCGGTCATTGTTATGAAATATAAATTCAACTCTTATTCCTTTCTGATTTGTTTGAATACATACAAAACACAAAAACTATGTAGAAAGTGAACTAAAAAAGAATACAATCTATAAAAAAGTTGAAACACTTTCATCTCTTTATTTTTATACTGTACAAATGTTTACCATCAACCAGAAAAGTTTCCTCCAAACAAAAGATTCTTTCAACATGTCAAGAAATTCTGTAAGCTTTGTATAAAAAAAATTAAGCTCTCTTCAGAACATTTAACTAAATAAGCACAAAAGTTGTGGCCAACTTACTTGAGTTTCACAATGGGGATCTTCCTCTTCCTCAGATCTTCCACCATTTTATCCTCCTCTGAAGGAAGCAGAACTAGTAAAGCCTCTCCTGATTTCTCGTACCTGGAATATGTCATGCAGTTATGAAGAAGGCACTTTAATGCTGTAACTTAACCCTTTTAGATTTATCCCCGCCCAGCCCAGCCGAAATTACACCTAGGGCCTCACGTTTATCCCGTCCCAAACCGGCCGTGTAAAACTTGTTGAATTCCCCCCGGTATATTTTTATCTTTTTCCATTTGATAGCATAGATTTAGTTCTTAAAATAGACTCTGACGTCATCCTGGGATTCTCCAGAATCTCCTCGTACAAAAACATCCTGGGTTTCCAGCTAGGGATGCCAAGGCCTTGGGTGAAAAAGAGAGGCTGTGTTGAGGCCAGTTTTTGTGTTTTCAGCCGTTGCATTGCGAGGATCACCATTCTCATTCATCTTATTTCATCACCAGTTACCTTTTGCTATCTTATAATTCGACTCCCGCATAAATTTTTCTATCATGTATCTAAACATCAGTGACAAAGAGGATGACTGTCTTAGACTTCTAGATCTAGATCTAAATCTAAGCTTCTCTAGATCGAGACAGTCTAGAATCTATCTAGATCTAGGCACTCTTTATTGTGTCTTGTATAAGATCCTTCTTGTATGTTTGAAGAGTTAGTTCTACAAAAGTAAAAAAAAAAATTTAGAACTTAATGATATCCATTTTGCGAATAATAAACCAGGCATCAGACAAAAGTTGGTCTTATTTATCTCAAACTTAGTTTTAGTGTAAAAATTAAAAAAACAAAAAACACTCTGGTAAAAGAAATATAATTCGACATAAAGTACATTATCTTTCTTGGAATGTGTAAAAAATTCAAGCAATTGGTCGAGAAACAACAACAGTAGAAGCCTTTATTCTGAGACCCATTGTAAAGCTTCTCAACTCCAAAATAATCTAAACCAGCTAAGGGAGCATCGGTCGGCAGGAAGCTGAACCCTAGAAACAAAGCGGCCAACAAACATTGCATATCTAACTGAGTTAAAGACTTTGAAACTTAAATAAAATAATTAAAAAATGAATCACTAGACTTGGAGATCCTAGCAAAGCTGGATTATTCTCTGAAAATTAAAATCTTAAAAGGACTATGGTTCAAATTTGTTAACTACCTCATATTTTACATACAAATGAAATAGGTTCAATGCTTTGGAAAATGTTGATAAAATTTTACCCATACTAAAACTATTGATGAATAGAATCATCTGTAATAACCTGGATGAATTTGATGTATATAGTAATTTCCTAAGCCCTACAAAGAGGTGCAAATAATGCAAAGAAGAGAGGCCAGTTTCAGATCAGAGAAGTTAAAGACAGATAAATTTTTACAGAGGGCAAATTCAAGTTTAAAGTATTTAGGAAACAGATAGACACGATAATTTGTGAACTATAGGCCACTCTATTGGAGTCTAGCTCAAAGTTCACCTGGCAGTGCGACCAACACGGTGAATGTAGGTATCTGTGTTTTCTGGCTTGTCCATCTGCACCACCCAGTTCACTACAGGAAAATCTAGACAAAGAAAAATAAAGAACAAAGAGTGAGTGTGAAAAAAGGCCTAATGAGATTTGAAACCTGTCTTTGATTTGATCATCATCAAAATACAATAAAAGTGTAATCAGAATTCAGCTGATTTTCTATTGCTTATTGATCCTCACTGTATGGAGGGCTATCATTCATTTTGATAAATTTCAAGGTAATGCATCTTACCAGCCGTGTATTGCAAGCCACTGTTCAGGCAGAATTGCCAGCTAATTTGGATATTCTGGCCCAGTTTGAGTCTCAGCGAATATTAAGACAGAGTGGAAATGGAGGGAAAAGATGGGCTTAGATTTTGATGACTGCTCTCATAGTACAATATTATTACGTCCAAACGCAATTGGCTGCTGCAGTGACCTAGATTTATTTCCTTAAATAAGTATTCAAGTTTGTCTTTGGCCATATTTCTGTCCTTTGCAGAAAAAGTGGTTAACTTTCCAGAATTGTCATCTTCCTCTACATCTTAAATGTAATTCTGTCAAATTCAAACTGAGTATGTGGAGTAGGAGTGCTATAATATCAGAATAATTATAAATAGTTATGGAAAACAGGCATTAAAAAAATCTTTCACATCAGAATCTTATCTACACTTGTTAATTATTTGTACATATTTAGGCAACTTTATATCACATTGCTATATTTTCTTTTCTTCACAACAAAGTTTCATTTTGTCACAAAAGAAAAAAACCCAGTAAAAACAGACAGCACAGAGAGGATGTTTTACTGACCAAGACCACGAGCTGCTACATCTGTGGCTAAGAGCACAGCATGCTGTTTCCTTGAAAAGGTGTGATAGACTTCCATCCTCTGATGCTGCTTCATATGTCCATGGAGACAGAGAACTGTGAGGCCTGGATGCATCTTCTTTAGAACCTGGTAAAGGTAACGAGTCTGGGCAGACAGAAAAAAACCATGGAAAAACAGTTATTGACTGCTTTGGAATGTCCGGAAAGCTAAACTGTTTGGTTTATCACACAATTCGAGTGAAAATAGGCAAAAAGTCTTCAAACAATCTAAACATATGACTCTCATCAGACACTATGGCCTGGTACAAGGATACTAAAGGCATGAGTAGCGAAGTCAATTTGCAAAAGTTGAGGCTATAAAAATGTAAACTCAATTCTCAACCCTTATTTATGCCTTTCCATGGTCATGAACAAACAGTATAAAACCATTTCATAAAAGAATAAAAACAAATGATAATAATTGTTTTTCAGTTCTAGCAAACTCGAAGCAAGATGATTCTTATTTATCTTACTCATGTTTCTCCCAGATAAAACTAAAAAATAAATATAAAAATAAATAAACTTTGAGTATTTCCCTCATTATCTGAGAAATTTGAGCTGAATATGATCAATATCCATTAGATCTACAATTCTTGCACTAGGCTCCCACAGGCTATTTTTGAAAAAAAAACAATAAATAAATCCATCAACTTCACCTAGATCTATAATTGTTTGTTTTGGAATGAAAATAACCCTTTTGATCTAGCTCAGTACTGTCAAAACACTTCATAAACACTATGTACATGCATTGGTGTAATTTTCAGCGCTAGATTAGATTCTAAGTTGAGAATAAAAGAATGTTGTGGAAAGTCAAAGAGGAGAGTCTTGTATAAATCTGAATCAAAATGGATTAATGAACCAATAAGATCTTTGGCTTGAGATTTGGAAGTATGACAGAAGCTGATCTAGACCTATATCTTTCTACTTAAATCTTAAGAATCTAGATCTAAAGGTAGATGCAATGTCTTGGAATAAATAGAATAATTTAGCACAAGATCAATACTTACATAAGAGTTGATGGTTATGCTTATTTTTCTCAATTTTTATTAAAGACTGGATGAATCTATCATTCAAAATTTCCAAAATTCTGTATATTTGCTAGCAGAGGCTTCTGTAATTTGAAAAACACCAACCTGTTTACAGCAGGACAGAAAGACTAAAATTTTCTTGTGCCTGTGACTGCGTAGAAAGGACCACAAGGTGTTAACCTTGTCTTGCATTTCACATATGATGTAGCGCTGGTGAGAGATATAAAAGTTTTTGTCACAGTTTAAATCTTTCAACAATGTCACATTTAGTTGTAAGAAATATAATTTTTAAATTTTGTTTTAGACAAATCTGAAGTAAAAAAATTTAACTGATACAGTTATCTCTTGCGCTTAACAGCATATTGGCTAGTGAGGCCTTACTAGCAAGTCTCCTTTGATTATATGGTTGGCATGTTGGAACCATGTTAATAACTAGGGAGATATATTTTTCATTGTTTGCATTGTGATGTAAAAACATTTAAGGAGAGAAGCAATGCGGGGCAGATGGAATCTAACTCAGTGTGATAATATAGTAAAAAATGAATGCTATGCCACTTTGCCGATCATCATCTATATTATAAATGGCAATTTGGATTTCATTCTCCCCTATCTCCTCGAAAACCACTTCATGTACAGTGATGAAGTTCACTGAATTTTGATCAACCACAATTAGTGTTCCACGCGGTACAAAAAAAAATTTTTTTCAAATTATGAATTTAGGCTAAAAATGCTTTTGAAAGTTCATTATATTTTTAATGTAATTAATTTATCAAAAAGTTTTGCCACATTTGTCACGAAGAACCAACTAATATTTAAAGAGATGTTCTCTGTTAATTATGAAAAAAAAAAAAGGGTTTGAGCCGATGTCTTAGAGCCAGAAGTAGAACATGTGTATTCTACCAATTAAACAGTTAAATCTTGCACAGGCTTAACTAATTTTTTTCCCGCCCATCCCTTTCAATCTCTAGGTCTATGCTGCTACATAAGGGTATATAAAACAATGTACTCTGGCAAGGAAAAAAAAACGTAGTTCAGAACTATTCTAAAATTTAGTGAAATTACAACTATTCTTGGAAACGCCATCGAAGAGAGTAATAACACGGACTGATGCTTTCGGAAAATGCAGAGTTTACCATTCAGAGGAGTCACAAGTTTACTTGGATAGCCAGTGCAGCCAGCTACAGGCTAATTTGCACTTAACACCCAATTACAAAATTATTTATTTTCAAAAATGCGGATTACCGCTGAAAAATATTTGTTTTCTTCCATTCGCCGATTTTCTCAACCATCGAATTCCACGGATAATTATAAGGCCTACACTAACTGTCAAAATGGAAGTGTAGAAACATTCAAGTCAAGTCATGTTATAAATTTGCAACTGTCAATTTGTCTTCAAGAGTTATGCAAACTGTGACTTGATCTAGAATAAGTATTAGCTTCAGCATTCCAGGGTAACCCAATAGACTTTAAAAAATGTGGGGCCTATTTTTTTTAATCTGTTATATTGCCTGAGCATGTTTTTACTTTGTATTGGAGAGCACTTTTTCACCACACCAGGTTGAGCACTACATTGTATATATATATATGCAATAAATCATAAGCACCATATTATGGTCTAGGTGGAGAGATAAACTGAAAAGAGGGCTGCTTAAAAGATTGCACCCAAAATAAGTTTACTTTCTTGCTTAAGATCTCTACTTCATTTAAAGAATGTTTTCATCACAACGTGAGAAGAATTCCAATGTCTCAAGGTTCTATATATTTTAAAATAGTTCTATGAGTGGCTTCGGAAGATAAGAGATGTATATATAGTTGTGTGTTAAATAACACAATAAAAACAGTGCTTGACAATTAAGGAGCATGGTATATTTTGAAAAATTGTCCTACCTAGTAGTCCACGATTTCAAAGTTTCATGCCTTTTGGCACTAGTCAGATGTTGTTAATCCCTTTACATTGGCTAGGAGACATTTCTTTTTATGCACACAGTGTTAAAAGACCTCAGCGAACATATTTGGGAATTAAAAAACAAAAAACATAGATCATAGAATAGAGTGGGAAATTGTCAAAAAAGTAAGACCAATAACACCAGACAAAAAGTATTGCACACTTTGTTTAGAAGAAAAGTTCAAAGTTTTGCAGCAACAGCCCGGTTTAAAAAGAGGTCTTTTCACACTGTGTGCATAAAAAGAAATATCTCGTAGCCAACGTACAGGGAACAACAACACCCAATGAGTACTAAAAGACACAAAACTTTGAAGTCATGGACTACTAGGTAGGACAATTTTTGAATATATATATATATATATAATACCTATTATTATAGTAAAGTTTGCTTTTCTTTAATGTAGTTGTACAGCTCTGCAGGAGATATATCTGTTATGCTGTAAAATTTACTCTTACTGTAGTAGTCTTCTCCACCTATTCATTGTGCAAAGTTTGCTTTTCTTCGGTGCAGTTGTATGACTCTGTAGTGTATATGTCTGTCATTTTTGTGAAGTTTCATTTCTTCAAAGTAGTTGTCTTCCCCACCTGTTCATTTGAACGGGAACTCATGATTGTGTTACTATAAACACTAATTCCCAAGTATTCTTATTTTAAACAGAGCCCACAGGTATGCTCATATATTATTCTTGACAAAGTCTCTATAGCCTTAGTGTTAGGTTAATGTTCTTGTATAGACCTGAATTTGATTCATCTTGTTACCAGTCCTAATGAGTCTGACGTTGGAAATTTGAACATTTGAAAAAGAAAATTTAAATAAGAATAAATTCTTTTTTTTTTTTTCACTTATATCATTTCAAAACTTCAACAAATGCAATATCTTTTCAGAAAATAAAGATGACTTTAAGTAATTTTAACTTCTGACAGGCTAAGAATAATGCATTCTCATAAAATAAATTTTTAAATGCAAAATCTTGCATAAAACTGATTTGAACAAAATTTTTTTTTTGCTTTTCTGGGATAATGAACATTGCTTTAAACATCCATATTTGGATGTGAATTTAAAGCTTTTACACTTTTACACTGTCTGTCAGCAGCTAGTAGATGTGGTAAACATGGAAGAATCAAATTTTGTCATTTAAAATCATAAGAAAGCACATTTCGGTTTCAGTGATTGCAATCTTTTCAGCCTGACTTCAGTACCTCAGTATTTCGAACTAAAAGAATAAAATCAGTAAGTTTAGCTCTGTACCAGGCCTTATATCTAATATATTTGACTCAAAAGGTTGGAATAAATCTTTTACTCCTAAGACGAGCGGTTTCAATAACTGAAGTTTCAATTCTGTTGAACCTATGAGTTCTCACCAGTGTGCTCTGCATGGTTAAAGCCATTGTTTAATATTCTTTTAAAATAGGAAGAAAATATTAGTACCTGATCAAGAGTAGCAGGTGTTGTTTCTTTGGCTTTTTCATGCACAGAGACATATATAGGCTTCTTAAGACTTAGCCGTGCTAAATCTTTCACAGACCTGAGGGAAAGATATGGAGAAATAAAAATTTAAGAATGATTAGCTAGGAAAAACGAAGTATGCTGGGGAATCACCTTAACTACCTTGGTTTTTTTTTTGGGGGGGAGAAAGGTTCATTCACAAACAAAATAACATTATATATATCAGGATTAATTTCTTTTGTTTCATCTCTTAATAAGTGGTCTGAGTGTGCATAACATTACTCCATAATAATCCTGCAAGGAAAACCAAAATGAGAGAAAGAAAGAAACAGAAGTGTATATGACTTATGTCATTAAACACTTACTTTGTTTGTGTGGCAGAAAACAGCAATTCGTGAATGGAACTTGTTTTGCAACATTTAGAAAAGAAATTAAGAAGATGAATCATAAGAATTTTGATATAAAGCCCCTGGCCTGACTTCACATTCATTACAAAATCTCGGGAGAATCATCACAATGACAGATTAAAAAGAGCTTTAAGTTCACAGAAAAGAAAATTAGAGATAGGGAGAGAAGGGAGGAATGAAAGAGCTGTAAACAGTGAAAAGAAAAAAAACATATGTAGAGAGACAGGTAGCTAACAGAATCAAGGACAGGGAAAGAAATAAGTGGTCTGAGTGTGCATAACATTACTCCATAATAATCCTGCAAGGAAAACCAAAACGAGAGGAAGAAAGAAACAGAAGTGTATATGACTTATGTCATTAAACACTTACTTTGTTTGTGTGGCAGAAAACAGCAAAGTCTGTCTTTGCTTGGGCAGAGACTCCAGAATGGCATTCATGGTATCTTTGAAGCCCATGTGTAGAATCCGATCAGCCTCATCAAGCACTGACAGCAAGGGTATATGCATACTGAGTACTACAACTTGGGTCACATTGTTTTCACAACTGCTTAATGAAGGCCCACTATTGCTTTTATATGTATGACATTTTCTGCACCAATTTGACTGCATTTGACTCTGCACGTGTATAACTTAGTCATAAATATATTAAAATAGAATGATCAAATCTTACAAAATTAAAAGTTCAAATAGATATCTGTATATTTCTAAAAAAAAAAATAAAAAATAACGTAAAATTATATTCATTATGCAAGACACAGAATGCTCTTTCCATATTCAATTTCTAAAAGCTGCCAGAAAAACAGCTATAAAGAAAGACAATAATTTAAGGCTATTGATCCTCTTAATAGACTGTATATTTGTGTTTCTTATTTTCCAGTCACCTAATATCTTAAGTTCATCAGCTGTAAAATTTGGTGTTTGCTCAAAGTGCTGCAACAGCCTGCCAGGTGTACATATCACAACATTTGTGGAGTGCATCCTCTGGGCCTCCTCTCTCAAATGCTAACATAGGATCATGTGAATTGAAAATAAAAGCACCAATTATTGGCTGAACTTTAAAAATAAATTTGTAAAATATGGCTGTATACAAAAATAAGATAAGGACCAGACAAAATATGCTTACTACAAATTCACTAAAATTATTAGTTTGATTAAAACAAAGCTACTTTCGAGACGGAGCCCCTCTCACAAACAAAATATCACATTTATTGAGATAATTCAAAGTTAAAATACCAATAATAAAAATAATGCCTTTTGCAGCAATTTTGGAATGTTCATGTTAATTTCTTTTTTCATTGCTATTTAAGGGAAATAAGAAAGGCTGTTTACCATCCCACCAGTAACAAGACCGAAGGAGAGGTCATGCAGTTTTCCTATCTTCTTAAGAACATCATAAGATTGGAAGGCAAGCTCTCTTGTGGGTGAAATCACCAAGGCAGCCATGCCAAAGCTTGGTGTGTAACGTTGCTTGAACAAAGTTTCTAAAATCTTCAGGAGGGAGTGAAAATGAAGTGATATTAATTAACAAATATCGTCATAGAAAAACCACATCCTGTAAACACGTTATGATCGTCTGCTTAACACTTTGACCTGTAAAGGTATGTTTAGCAAATGTAGTCATATATTCACAATATTTAGCTTATACCTGACCACATTAAAAATACAGTTCACAGATTATTACAGATTTTCAATCAAGACTTCTGAGAGGTAACAAATTTATGTTCTTTGATTCATTTTTATCTTTTAGGTTTCTTAAAAAATTGTATTTAGAGTTTGCAGCTTTCTATCAAGCAAGACATAGGCCTTGTTTGGTGAGACCTGAGCCAAATATTTGGTGATATAGGTGGGCAGCGAATTCTGTGCCTCCTGGTTGTCAGTCTTATATTCTAGACTGGGCAACTTGGTGCCTCTGGTACCTTTTTTGCAAAGTTGAAAATACTGCAGTTGTACCAAAGTAATTTACTTCTCATAATTTATCTCATTTATGAATAAATTTAGACCTCAATCTTGGTGACATTGAGAGACAGCTGAGCATATTATTGTGACAAGCTTTCTGTCAAGGTTGGTAAAATTTCCTGATGGTGTTTGATTTTTGAAGTGCACTTTCAGCCTTTAATGTTAATTTCTATAGATAAGGGAGCTGTGCTGCAGTTCTTTGCTTAAAAAAATTTGCCTGCGCTTGGAGGTGTTTTCAATTTCTAATGAGCTATTTTTTTTTCACTTTTCCATGTAAAATGATTTCTTATGCTATAAGCATTTATCCTAGCTTTTCTCTCCTCAGTGCTTATATGTTAGCTTGCTCCAATTAGGAAGATGATAACAAGAGAGGCAAAATGGCAGTTTGGGGTCTCATTTCCAGGTATAGGACAAATACCAAATAAGATATAATCAATCTTTTTCTTACCTTGACTAAAATAGTGAAAAGTGTGAAATTCAGATTCGTATGATTTTTGTATAAAATTTGTTCTTTGAAATAC
The DNA here is from genome assembly GCA_033675545.1 of Elysia crispata. Classification (NCBI taxonomy): domain Eukaryota; kingdom Metazoa; phylum Mollusca; class Gastropoda; family Plakobranchidae; genus Elysia; species Elysia crispata. The sequence goes on along the minus strand of JAWDGP010000216.1, from coordinate 18,901 downwards.
GTATTTTCGATCAGAAACAATATTTGAAATTAAAATTATGGCTTTTTTGGCATTTGATTTTTTTAAAATGAAATACTCATCCTTTTTTGCATTTCTAAAGACAAAGAAAATGATGACACAATATGACAAGGAATCCTCCAAGCAATGGAGATTTCATAGCCTTGCTTATGTCCGATTTCTTTTTAATCTGCAACAGGTAAAATAAAAAGACTAGAAATATGAGAAACAAAACATACTGGTATAAGAAATGCAAGAGTTTTCCCTGATCCTGTTTTAGCAGCTCCCAAAATATCGTGACCTTTTAGACCAAACATCAAAGATTCTCTCTGGATATCAGTGGGGGTAGTGAAGTTATGAGCTTTTAGACCTGAATAAAAGATTATTTGCATGGAGAAAAGTGGAAAGAGAGTCATAATTTATTTTTATATCCTACATTAAAAGTACAAAAATTGCAATAAAATATCTTGTTCAAAAGTTTTACCTTTAGAGTGGAAAAATCTAATACTATTATGACCACATTAATTTCTTTTATGTAATAAAGAAAAAATGACAACTTAAAATCCTGCAACAACACTAACCACTTCAGATAGTATTAAGAACACTGCCACTTGAGCTGTTGAACTGCAAAGGCTAACCATTAAATTAAATTTAATGCTTGACACCTTCTTCCTGGCAATTAAAATCATGAAGTTCAGGGTAAGCGACACTGCTGCTAAGATGATGAGAGGTTCCAATTGTTTAAAAAAAATTGCAAAACATTATGAAAAAGAAATATTTGGTCAAATCACCTTCTAGGGTTTTCTTTGAAATTGGTAAATCTGTGAAAACTTTGATGTCACCTGGATTTATTTCCTGTAGCAAACATACAAATTTATAATTAAAGTTCAGCAATGATGCATAAAAATTAATTTATGGAAAAATGGGAAGAAAACAAAAGCTTGCAATGATTTCAGAAGTCACATGTCTACAAAACATGCATACCAAGACATAATAATATTTCAAACCCGATTTTACATCAATTTATTGATATAAAAGACCTCAGGTTCTCTTTTTGCCAATCAGAACCAAAGCCACAAAGTTTAGGCCTAGGTTGAACATAAGTTTTAAAATAAAATTAGATGCAGGTAGAGTAAGAGGATAAAGCAGTTTAAACTAAAAAAAATGATCCATACAATATGAAAGAGGATCATTAAACATACCAATAATATATATATATATATACGTTAAAAAGTGTCATATTTCTGAAAATCAGAAGTCTAAACTAAACTGAAAAAATTCAAATTTGATTCTAGATTTTTTTTGTTTTCTTATCAACCCAAAGTTGTCCTTTACCAAATAAACCTCAACCTAGAGAGTTTAGTATCAAATTAAATTTATAGGATTCTAAATAGTTAATCAAATTTCTTAAAAGTTTAAAGAGGGTGGAAAAAAAACAGCATAAGTGCAGCAGGATATAAAACTATAAATAAAAAAAATTTAGAAATGCAAACTTATAAGTAAAATACAAGAAATACAATTTGTTCTTTTTGCCACATTCGTAACCTCCTACTTTACCTCTTTAGGGTGACCGAACGGAGGCCATAGTCTTGTGCTTAGGGCTTCAATTTCAGGATCATCTGTTTCTTTTTTCTTCTTCCTCTTCTCTTGGATTTTCCTAAAATCTTTGGTCCTTTTAGTCGCCACAGTTTTCTTTTTAGAGCCAGAAAACTTTTGCATTTTACTTTTCATTTTGGCAGAGGTTGTAAGTTTTCAACTTCACAGCAAACACACCAGTATCTAAATGTCAAGAGAAACAAAATGTCAATGCAACGAACAAATATCAAATACTTACAACAGGACCCAGTTTCATAGAGTCATTTTGAATCAAATTTTAGTTACACTAAAAAGTTATGGTTTTAATTTAAAACCAAAATCAACTGGCATTGTTGCCGTTATGAATAATGGTAGTATTATGTCTATAACACAACTATCACCACGATTACCATCCCTGTTCATCATTATCATCACTACTAGTACTACTAGATCTTTATAAATCATTTAACTATCAATGCTATTATTACGATTCTTAACATTACTAAATTATCTTTTGGCTTATTTAATAAATTTATTTCATGAATGTTAATCTGTGTATAAAGCCTGTCTCATGAAAATCATAAAAAAAAAACGTTTTTTTTCTTATTTCAGTAAATTTTTCAGTTACTGTTAGCCTTTTTAGGGAATGAAGTGACTGTATAGAGTGTCACTCTACATAGACTGATAGAGCTCTGCACACTATTCAGAGTAACAGCTGAGCTCTTCTGTGACAGAAACAAAAGACTACAAGACAAAGACCAGTTCTGCGCCACTCAGCGCCAGCCTCAGCCTGCCACTGCCAGTAGCCTACTAGTACTATCCATGCGAATGCACATCCAACGAGAGTAGATTTAGATCGAGAGCTAACGTTGCCATCTTAAAAGCTATTTGAAAAGAAAAAAGAGTAGATTCGAATAAATTTAGATTACAATAGCTGAAAGTGAAGGTAAATGGAGCGTTTTGCCCTTGGGTCGCTTTTTGCGACTCTAGACAGCTTTGAACTACAGTTTAAATCGTACCAAAAAGAACAAGGCGGTTTTTTTTGTGAAGTCACTACAAAAGTAATATCATCCTCAAGGTGTATAAAAGCCAAGAAACACTAGGTTCCTTGATTTTGCCTCGACTAGACCTTCTTTAGTATGTTTGTAAGAAACTATATGTACATGTAAAATATTACAGTGGTTGATCGAGATCAATATTGGTAGTGTAAACTTTCATGAAAGTTTACAGCCAAATTAATAAAGCTTGGGTTTACAACATTAGATGGTACCGGTACTGTAAAGACTTAAACAATGTTCTAATTCAATTTATGCAATGAATCGAATGAAATGTTAGATCATGTCTATGCAGGGCCTACGAAGACCTTGACTTCAGTACCAATCGATTGTCCTTTTTGTGATGTATCTTGTTTCTTTTATCATGTTTTGATTGTATATTAATGTGAAGAATAATGCTAATTTGTATACTACTATGGTTTGAATGACAAATGTTATTTCTTATTTTGAAATTTAGTTCAATATTGGAGACATTCTGAATTTTTTGTAAAAATAAAATTAATGCCATTTAATGCCTTCTTGACATGAAATTGAATATTTTTTCTCTTAAACCCTCAGTGTCTAGATGACATAAATACTTGATGGATTTTGTATTTTAAAATTTACTGAAATTATATAACTTTTGAGCTCTTCTTTGTATGTCAAAATCATTTCTAATAATAAGGTTTATATTTTTGATAGTTTTATATTTTTACAGCAGTAATTAATATTCCATTATTAACCATGTAGCATATGTTACTCTTACTTTTTGGTTATGAACATAATCAATAAACATAGACTGTGAAACCATATTCACTTTTTAATATTTTTTTTTATTTCTGTCTGGTCATGCTTGCTTGCTTTAAAAGTGGTTGCTGAATATTCAAACCAAACTTTAACATATCATTTCTTACTTGATTTCACGTTTAAAGTAACAAGTCTTTACTTTTCAACAAAGCAGTTGCTAAACAAAATGATACACATCACTTGAATGGTTAAAACAGCTATAGTTGGTTCATGGTATCTTAAGATTTTATACTTGGAAACTGATTCATTGGCTTTTCTCATCAACATAGGGATATCAAGGGCAATAACCCATGGTTTGAGTATTATGTCTCAGACTGTGACATCCATTTTCGATCATCAACTAAGCATAACTTTTTCTTCTATTCAACACAACTCAAAATATGCACTCACAAGCTGCAAATACATGTAGTTTCGTTTAATGAAAAGAACGATAACTAAAAATAAAGGGCAATAACTCTGTCAATACTTTTGTGACGGGCAAGAAATTTATTTTGAGTAATGTTCACAAAAGACCTAACAACTTTTCTTCTTTAAAGCATTTGAAATTATTTGTAAATAAGGAGTTACAGGCACTTAAATATTGGCCTGCTGAGCCTCATATGCTTGATAGTTTTTGAGTTTCCTTACTTGGCAATGCACCATAGGTACATTAAATTTAAAAATTGATTTATTATCTGATTTTGAATTTGGAAATCTACCAACCATAGTCAAACTCTTATAGAAGGAGTAAGTAAAACACACTTTAAAAAACATAACGGTTATGAAAGTTTCACTTTCGTCACCTATTTACGTATATGTACTGCATCGTACGTCCTAAGCCAGCCAATTACAAATCTTCTTAGAGTGTTATGTGGCGGTCTATGTAGAGTTATAATAGTGTTTGGCTCTATGTAGAGTGTGACTCTAAATAATGTCCGGTTCTATGTAGAGTGTCACTCTAAATAGTGTCCGGCTCTATATAGAGTGTGACTCTGAATAGTGTCTGGCACTATGTAGACTATGACTCTAAATAGTGTCCGGGTCTATGTAGAGTGTGACTCTATATAAAGCCTTCCTTTAGGGAAATAGTTCCATTTAGGTACAGACTAATTTACACACCAAAGAGGGCTTTGTTTGATCGGGACCATAGAAAAAGATTGGGCTTGGTTTTTGCTTGGGGTTACACAAAGAAGAAAAATTAATTTATTTCAGCTCTGACTTTGCCGACTCTTAATGACTAATGTAAGTTTAAATCATTTTATAACACTAAGTTCCAAGGAGGAAACACACTGTAGGGTTGCTAACTGTTTCTTCTATGTAAAAAACCATCCGAACCTAAAAGGTACTCTTTCCTCGGTTAGGTACTGATAGATTTTGTAGAAACTTAGTAGAGGTTTTTAAGATTTTGTCTAAAGAGTTACTTGCAGAAAAAGGAGACTTTATCCCAGAATGCAAACAATCTCTGCCAAATTTTTACCCAAACTGGGCTTATTAAATCTTCCCCTCTGTTTGATGGGATGTGGAGGGTCTGGGCTGTAAGCAAAGGCTAACCAGGCAACCTACACAATCAGCCATGTTACAACCTAGCAATATATTTCTTGTTATTTGTACACAAATCTAGGCCTAGATGTTAATAATATTTTAATCTTGAAACAGATTTCAGTGAAAAACTTTGCTCCAAGTCGAAATTAAATTATCACGGTGGGAAAAACTAGATCTAGAGATAGATTTAGATCTATGAATAGACTAGATTCTTAGGTCTAGATCTAGATTCTAGTATTTATGATAGCTTATCACAATGTACTTACCTAGTAAAGATTTTTTATCTAAAATTAAATCTTAATCTCGCCACAATAAATAGGTTTATTTCAACAGAGCAAGCGAATATTTTGTCTTGAGCTGATACAGATATAGGGTCTGGATCTTGATCTAGAGTCTATGTTTTCTGAACGCATGGTAGATTTGACAATCTTCTTGAATGTTTTGATAGTTTTACAAGATAAATCTATGAGTCTAGCAGTGCAACAGGTTTTAGCAGTACATAATTTAATAGTTATCGATACTAACATCAACGGAGGATCGAGGTTTGGATGCTTGACAGGTGCACCAAAGGACCCGATGCATGTCGTATTAGGGCATCTGACGAGAACAACCTTTTCTTGCGCATATAAATAAAATTGGAATAACGCAAAACAACTAGTTTATTGCTTTATTTGGGCGAGGTAGAGATAATCGTCACAACTTTTTTTAAAATCTTAAACATATTCTCGTCATAGCAAAAAAAAAAAAAAAAAAAAAATCAAGCGACACATATCAGGAGCTTCAGATTCGGCAAGAAACCCTTTAATTAAGCACATTTCATTCCTTTAGCTTTCATTACTCCAGAGACGCACACACGCACAGCTATACATTCCATCTGTCCTTCCGTGGCTGAGAATCGATCTAACATCGCCAGGTATATAATTATGGTTGCCGAGCCGACAATCCATGGGGATAGGCAGGATCTCTCCACACTTTGTACCACCCTGAGGTCTCGGGGAATACCTGCGGTGCCCACAGAGAGCTTCACTGCATTTTAATGGGTACTTGGAGTATATAGTTATGTGTAACGGCATCAGCTTTATTTACGAAAAAAAAAAATATGAACCAGATCTATGCTTTCATTGTGAGAGCAACATAAATGTAGACAGGCAATTGACCGATCGCAATTAGTCCGTTTACAAAGAATGTGTCAATCATATCGGTGACAAGAGCAGAACACCCCCTGCTTTTGGCTGTGTCTCTGCTCTGTTACTTACCCATGTTTTATACTCTAACAAAGTAGCCGAATCAAACACAAAATTGGGCCTAGAACTAAACAGAGACCGGTGAAAAGATCAAAAGACGTAGCGACATAAGAACAGACAAATTGTTAGGACCTACAGATATTTTCAAAAGCGGCAGTGGTTCATATACAACGTTTTTGGAACATTTTCACAGCGCGGCAGGTGTTTATCTACCGCTCACACAATTACCCGCGGGAAACGCGGCGGTTGTAGATATATAACACGTATACATGTATTTTATTTTTCAAAATTCTTAGGCGGTCTACTGTGAGGCTGTATCTTTTGATTTTTTTGTGAATCTGCAAAGTTAGCTGGTAATTTTGCAGTTTTTTTTAAGTTCTTAGCTTCATGGATAAGAAAGTTGTGAAGAAATAAACAATGCTGGTGCATTTTTTGGCCACTGGTTTGCAGGCAGATTATCACCGTGATCTATGTCTCTCTTCTTGAAAAAAAAAATCCACTGAGGGGTCTATAATAAAACCGTCTGTATTAATTTCATGTGATTTTTCAATAAAATACGATGATTTTGCGCTTTATTTGATGTTTATAGCTTCACGGAGAGTGGAGTTATGAATTAAACTAAACTATAAACTATGATTTGTTGATCATCAGCATTAGCTATGACTCTCTTTTGTCCAAAAAATTCCCTGCTTTGCTTGTCATACGACGTAATAGTTGAATTCATTTGATGTTGCAATAACAGCAAATAATTTTGCAGTTTATTTGAAGTTTCTAGCTTTACTGATAGTGAAGTTATGAACAAGTAAACATTATTCACTATGACAATTTGTTGACCCACTAGCTTAGTCTGGGGCGTGGCATCTGGCCGGTTGAAACAATAATCTAAACCGACGGACAGGGCATCAGTAAAAGAAGATAAGCCTCAGACATAATGGTCCCCATTGGCTTATTTTTTACATCTACATTACTTTGCTCGCTGGCCGAGGCAAGGCGTGGCCCTTGGTCCGTCTGTTGAAACAATGATCTTAGCAGACGAATCAGAGCATCAGTGAAGCAAGATATAAGCCTCAGACATAATGGTCCTCATTGGCTTATTTACATTTTGTGACGTCATTGGCTCAGCTGGGCCTCTCTGTAAGAGCACGTTGTCGCTTCTCAACAAATATACGTAATAAATTCATTCGAGGGAGGAGCCCAAAATTGACAAGACAACCGATACATGATGCTGCGGTCTTCAAATTCAATCTCAAGAGTCTTTGTATTACATGTACTGTCGATGAGGTGCAAAGTGGTAAGGGCCATGTGTTGGCGCCCATTGCATCAGCTTCCCAACATGAGGTGGCGCCTTGGTTTGGTACAGCTGTAGTTTGGAATCCACGTATCAGCGTGAGAATTTTTTAGCTTTTCATCTCTGACTTCATCAATTAGGGTGGTCCTTATAGTTTGATGAGGACAATTCTATTGTGATTCTAAATATGTTATCACTAAACCCAAATAACGAAGATATTGAACAATGATGGGCCGGTGTATCTGCTGACTAACCCCTCCCTCCCCTCCGCTCCAAAACGAAAAAGAATGGGGGTAGGGATTGAGGAGTGCTTGATTTTCGAGTACATGTGAAAAGTCGGGTATGAGGAGTGATTTTCTTCCTTTGAGGTTTGTGGATTCCGTTACGTTTGTATTAGGTGTAAGATGCTTCTAGAACTTGTCTTGATGGGCAATACTGATTGGTCAAACACTTTGTTTTGTAGGTCATGGTTGATTCTCAATACCGTATGAGGTTGGTTTAGTAATTTTTCAAAGCATGATAGGTACTTGGAACGTTTATGTCTCCTAAGTCGATATAGCCATGAGAAAAGAGCCAGAGGCCTTATCAGAACAACTCATCGGCGTCAGTCTCACACTGAAGCTATTGCTAATAGCACTATCTGAGTTGAGTCTAGCTATCGGTATCTTACCAACAAACTTGATCATGGAGTTTTTGGATATGTCAATCCCTGACACAATGAGAGAGAGAGAGAGAGAGAGAGAGAGAGAGAGAGAGAGAGAGAGAGAGAGAGAGAGAGAAATGATTGAGTGAGAGGGGGCCTAGGGAAGAATTCTTTTTAGCGTCTTTGGTCTCCTGCCTCTAATGAAACTTGAGATTTTATCTAAAGATACAATCTATCTCGAAATTATTCTTGTCTACACTATATTAATTTATGTGCGTAAATGAAAAAAAAAAGAAAAAAAATCAATTAAATATAATCCGAACAAAGGGTAAACAATAATTTTTAAAAAATGTGTACTTTTATAGGTGTTTACAAACTTTAGAGCTTAAAAACAGCGTTTCAACATCTCGATCTTTGATTTTCACATGACTAGACCCGTTAGTGCGCCAAGCACACGCTCTCGCAACTGTTCCTGGCTCGGCACCCTCGCGCCGGCAGATCAGTTAGCGCTTTGACTGGAGCGGGCTTTAAGGGTTAAGTTATATATTGCCATATAGAAGAGGCTGTCTTTTTTGTCTTTTCTTTTGTTTCTATTGTTGTTATTATTCTTGCAGTTGTCCTTTGTTTTTTTTTGTGTTTTTTTTAATATTGATTCTGTGATGACCAAGGTGGATGGGAAAAGCATTGAGTTACTCCATCCCCACCTTTATTTCACGTTATGATATTCGTCATGAAACACGCTGTGATCTTTCTGTCTGTCTGTCTGACTGACTCTCTCTCTCTCTCTCTCTC
>JAWDGP010000216.1:0-5000 GCA_033675545.1 Elysia crispata | reverse complement strand
TGAGTATTTTACTCTGTTCATGGATATAAAAATAATTATCATAATGATTTTTATTTAGAATTTGCTATATATCTAACCACCGTAAAAAATCCTACATATTAATATAATCTTTTTCTTTGTAAAGAAGCAGATCTGATTTCTTAAAGTATCATTGACAAGTGATTTCCCTGTTTCTTATTTTTTTTCTCTTTCTTAGTGCATCGCATTAAATTAGTATTGACATTGAGCATATGGGTTCATTTTATTAAAACTAGCGCAGCTGTTGACTTTGGAAGCTTGATGCTCCTTACTAAATAATATTAAATCTAATCTCACTTGTTCTCTCCCCAAACTGACACATAGAAGTAACTATCAAACGTTCCACTTGTCACGACATTACAACTTTAGTTTATCTCCTTCAAATGTTGCCTTTTTTCTGTGAAACCATTGTTAAAGAAAAAGATATGAGTATGGAATTACTTATCCTCCTCCTCCTTGACAAAAGCGGTTGTTTACGCAAGTCAAGCCTTGGCTGAGTCCTGCTTCTTTTCTATTTTTGTAACTTTAACTGTTTACAATTTTGTTAGCTCGACGTTTTTTTCAAATTATCTTTCCGCCTGGTGCATTTAAAAAATAGTATGGAAAAAGAAATAAAAAAAAATGCCACATTCTCAATCTTTAACTACAGGAAATAAGATTTTTTTTGTTTTTTGTTTTTCACTTGCTCTAAGTCACCTTTCATCGCCGACCGCTTGTTATCCTCTGTGTCCTTATCCATATTACTATCCTGGCTCCAAACTTCATTCTAAGTTTTAAAACATTTCTTAACTTAATCAATGATTCTGTCAAGATCTTGTGCTTTGTAAGTCAGCGCTTTATTCTTTGTGTTTCGAAGGTTAAACGCTTTTAACTTTGCAATGGAAACAACTTGAAATATGCATGTGTGCGTGTGTGAGAGTGTGGGAGGTATCTTCTGGTTTGATTTTATTTGCTTTGCTATGATAAATTTGAAAACCATGAGCTCTGCTTGTTTATACCAGTGAATCAAGCAAATTATCTATGGGGAATTAACATAGCTCATATAAACACTAACATTAACCATACACATGCCTGAAGATGCACAAATAAGAGGAAAACTATTACATCAGTGCCCTGCGAAAATATCTTACGTCAAAACATTTCTATATGCGGCGTAAATATTAATATGACACTTAACTCTAAAGAGGACATTGATTAAAATCTCTTGTGCACATCTCTTAACTCCTTGGTCTTCTTACCCTGACTTCCAGAGGGAGAAACTTACTTGACATAATGAGACGAAAATAAAAACTGGTTCATGTGCATTGCACGTCAGCGCTCTCCTATTTCAATACTTCTCTTCATCGGGTTTATGTTTAAAAACAAAAAATCAACAAGAATCAAAATTGTTGAAAATACGATCGACTATAATGGGGATCAAACTAGGACAAAATCTCTGATCTCCGCCATCGCCCAGTTAACATGTTTCTGAACTCTTATTTTTCCTAATCACTGGATTCAATCTTCTATGATTTGGAATTCACTTATTCAACGTAAAAACTGGGTTGAATCTCCTGTTTTAAAAGTCATTCATTTATCATAAACATTGGGTTCCAACTTCATGTTTCAAAACTCACTATTTCACCTTAAATACTGGGTTCCAACACTCAAGTTTCAAAACTCACTATTTTATCTTAAATACTGGGTTCCAACACCCATGTTTCAAAACTCACTATTTCACCTTAAATACTGGGTTCCAACACCCATGTTTCAAAACTCACTTATTCATCGCAAACACTGGATTTCAACTCCCATTTCGCTCTCATTCACCCTAAGCACTTGGTGTCATCTCTTACAATTAAGTCTTTCATTCATCCTAAAACTTGATTTCAACTACTGTGTTTTAATCTCTCATTTATCCTAAGCATTTGGTTTTAACTGCTATATTTCAATCTCTCATTTACCCTACGCACTTGGTTTATGTTTATGGCAACATTTATGTTTCAGTCGCTCATTCACCTTGGGCACTTGGATTCAATTTATGTTTGTCTCTCATTCACCTTGGGCACTTGGATTCAATTTATGTTTGTCTCTCATTCACCTTGGGCACTTGGATTCAACATTTATGTTTCAATCTCATTCACCTTGGGCACTTGGATTCAACATTTATGTTTCAGTCTCTCATTCACCTTGGGTACTTGCATTCAACATTTATGTTTCAGTCTCTCATTCACCTTGGGCACTTGGCTTCAACATTTATGTTTCAGTCTCGTTCACCTTGGGCACTTGGCTTCAACATTTATGTTTCAGTCTCTCATTCACCTTGGGCACTTGGATTCAACATTTATGTTTCAATCTCATTCACCTTGGGCACTTGGATTCAACATTTATGTTTCAATCTCATTCACCTTGGGCACTTGGCTTCAACATTTATGTTTCAGTCTCTCATTCACCTTGGGCACTTGGCTTCAACATTTATGTTTCAGTCTCTCATTCACCTTGGGCATTTGGATTCAATATTTGTTTCAATCTCTCATTCACCTTGGGCACTTGGATTCAACATTTATGTTTCAGTCTCTCATTCACCTTGGGCATTTGGATTCAACATTTATGTTTCAATCTCGTTCACCTTGGGCACTTGGATTCAACATTTATGTTTCAGTCTCTCATTCACCTTGGGCTCTTGGCTTCAACATTTATGTTTCAGTCTCGTTCACCTTGGTCTCTTGGATTCAACATTTATGTTTGTCTCTCATTCACCTAGGGCACTTGGATTCAACATTTATGTATCAGTCTCTCATTCACCTTGGGCACTTGCATTCAACATGTATGTTTCAGTCTCTCATTCACCTTGGGCACTTGGATTCAACATTTATGTATCAGTCTCTCATTCACCTTGGGCACTTGCATTCAACATGTATGTTTCAGTCTCTCATTCACCTTGGGCACTTGGATTCAACATTTATGTTTCAGTCTCTCATTCACCTTGGGCACTTGCATATAACATGTATATTTCAGTCTCTCATTCACCTTGGGCACTTAGATTCAACATTTATGTTTCAGTCTCGTTCACCTTGGGCACTTGGATTCAACATTTATGTTTCAGTCTCGTTCACCTTGGGCACTTGGCTTCAAAATTTATGTTTCAGTCTCTCATTCACCTTGGGTACTTGGATTCAACAATTATGTTTCACTCTCTTATTCAATCTAATCACTTGGTTTCAACTGCAATATTTCAATCTCTTATTTATCTTAAGCACTTGGTTTCCACTTTCATGTTTCTTTCTCTTATTCACTATAATCACTGGTGGTGAAGGCTATCTCATTTATCTAAAACGCTGATATCCACAAGTTGAAGCATTTATTCATCCTAATCAAATGGTTCCAATTCTTATGTACAAACCCTCTCGTCCATTTCATATAATGAATGGACATTTAGTTTCCACTGGGGTATTTTAAGATAATCTCGATTTTTCACAATCTGTTTGTTTTGATACTCACTTGATTTCGCTACGAGATTTTCGTTCATGCTAATGCCAAAGCATACTCAAGCGATGTTATGGAAATTGTCATATCTCCAAAGTGTACATAGCCAGCAGACTCACACGTTACATCCATTCTTTTATCTTTTCATTGGTCCGCTTACTGGCACGCTGAATTTGGTGCATGCGAAATACTAAATCTTCGTTCCAGCTTTGAAATGACAACACGATAAGTTTAATATGCTGTACAACGCATAACGGATGTGAAGGATTTGGCAGCTTTGCCATCTAATACCCGCTGCAGGTAATATATGGCTTCTTCATCATAGATAATGTGCCTCCGGTAGATATTCTCATAAATTAGCCAGACTCATAACACTTTCAATGTCCAAAATAGATGTTTCTAGGAGAATGTGTGAAATGCCGGCATATTTCATTATCATATGTATCGGTGTGAGGGTTGGCACGTTTAAGTCTAGGAGTACTCCTTTTGATCCTGTGAGCATACACAGACCCTCCTCACCACCGCTTATTCTCGGACTTGTGTCCCGAGTAAAAAGTGAGCCGTTCTAGTCGACTGTTTCCATTGTGGTCTGCCTGACCAAAAATCTTTAACATATTCTGTTGATCTCCAAGATCTCTTGAAATCTTTACCAACAAAATTATAGGCCGCAAAAAGAAAAGGACAGTAGCTCTGTTATGAAAGCGATGGGCAATATTTCATTCAGAGCAGAGTAAGATAAAGTAAGAGGAACGGAAAAGCAAAATAATAAACAGTCCGTTCAAAAGATAAAGTGTTATTCAGACATAACAAATAGATACTCATATAGAACTAGAAAGATGGAAGAAAATAAAGTAAATGCTTTTGTGCAAGAGCAAACAAAACTGTTCCACATAGCCAAACAATGAGAAGCGAAATCAAAATAATTGCCTTGAATTTTGGTCATACCTGCTATTGGGTCAATGCGCCGCTCACATCTTTCAATATTTTGAGTACAAATTCTACACCAGTGTATTACTATGGCTAATAGAACATTATCAATTTCAAGAAAATCTTAGAATTTGATCTAAGACTGCGGTAGCCAATGAAAATATAAAAAAAGTGAAATTGGGAGTATTACTGTGACAAGATAAAGAAGGGGACGAAATAATTTTAAGAAAAGTACTTTCTATCAACTCACTGTCAATAAAAGGATGAAAGAATAGTTATCCCTAAATCAAAACAATAAAAGAAGTAATCTAGATCTACTGATGGTAGAAAATATTAGATAAGAGTTAGCCAAACTACAAATAGTAATACCATCAAAATCTCAGACAGTTACCCCGTCAGACTTACAGTAAATCATAATAAAAGAAGATGACTATAGTTATCTTTTACTGGCTGCCAGAGTAACTCCAAGAAACAAAAATTCACTTACTTAAAATTCTAAATGGTGATTACTACACAAGATTAAGCGCCACACTATATGGAAGTGACCTTCGCACAAGGTTGTCACAAGCCATTCGGCCCACTTTCCACTC
>JAWDGP010000215.1:60000-69203 GCA_033675545.1 Elysia crispata | reverse complement strand
AGACAGAGAGACTAACATAGACAAAGGCAGACATAGAGATAGGTACAGATATGGGCAATAGGAAGAGAAGATTAAAAAAAACGAAAAGAAAAATACTTTAAAGTTACATTTGAATTAAGATTAAGTCATTAGGATAAATATCGTTGAAATCTTATGGACTTTAAAGAGTAAAAACATAAATTTTAATTGTAGGAAGATTTTTTTTTTACTTGTCAATTGGAATGTGATAAAAAAGCCAAATCGGAACTGAATTTCTAGAGACATGAACACAGAGTCCGGTAGAGGAAGGTAATGTTTGGTCGCCTGATGGCCCTCCCACAACATGGCCATCTCAGGATATTTTTCAAATTACACTTATACCTCCGCCAGGCTGGCTGGGACAAAAAAAACATGACGCCCTTATCTCAGACGTGTTTGGACTCGAACCCGCGAAAAAAAAATCCCTTGCAAACATCTTGGCGAAGACTTTAACATTAGAGCCACCGGCGCCGAGAATTGGTAAAAAATGGAAAAATAAAAGTGTAACACGCCCGATCTGCTTTTGTTAAAGACTTGTTGAGGCGAAAAAAACTAATTGAAATTCTCGTTAAATTTCAGAGCACTCGTGCGCGCTTAAATATGTATGGGAAGGTTTGGCCCCACAAACCTGAAAGTTGTACGTAAATAGTTCTAAAGTTTTATTGCAAGTCTTCTTTGTTGCAGTGAAAAGGTTTAGGACGAGGTCATAATTATCATAGAAGAGGCTGTTTCACTTGCTAACTCCTGTTTCGTTATTAACAACTCACTTTCATCCTCGAAACTTCTACCTGCAACCAGGAAGTTTAATACAACTTCGCTTGCAATTTCTAGTCACTCCTTCACTTTAAAAGCCCATGCAGCCGTCGAGGCAAAGCTGTCAGTGTGAAGCAGTTCTTGTGTTCTTTGTCATATTATACTAAATAATCACAGTTGTTTAGTCCTTGTAAATCTGGAGCCTGTTCATCCATATCTAGAATGGGTGTCATACAGCCTTCACCAATGATCCTTTTTATGTTGATGGTCATAGTAACAAGCACGTCATCTGCACGTAAGTTACCAGCTCAAATACAGATTATAAAAATAAAATATTGTACTTTTGAATTAAGAGGGAAAGAGAGGTTGAAATACATTTTCAAGTCTAGACAGTAAAGAAATTGTAAAATATTGCCTTAGCGGTTTCTTCAAGATTAAACGCATTTTATATTATTGTCATTGAAAGCCGTAGATTAAATAGAACTAAAAGCCACCGTTGCTGATTTTTATACATCTCAGATCTCGATAACGGGTGATAAAAAAAAGTGAAAGAATTTTTTTTTTAAAGAAAGAGTAACATAAAAAGGTGGGTTAATAAATTGGTCCCTGTTTTATTTTCGAGTTGTCTTTACATTGCTTTGCATTTATATCTCGCGGCTCATTCATCAGTGGTATTTTGTTTGCTCAAAACGTTTTCAAGGGCTAAGGCTTTAGCCACATCTTGTGCCTATAGGAGATGAAAATAATTGCTTTATCTTCAGTAGAAGAGTGAAGGACTAAGTTGAGAAAGATCGTTTCCATAATTTCTATTAAATAATCCTGCCTCCCAAGCTGGGGAGATCGCCCCATCTCAGCACCAGATTAATTCCAGTCCACAAAATGAACCGACATGTTAAATATAATTATCCTGCACACTGCTTTAATGTCAGGTATTTCTCATCTCCGCGCTTCATCATTCATAGAAATGCTACTCACATAAGCCATCACTTACCTATAGAATTAATACTTTAAAATACAGACGAAACTTTTTAAAATGAAAAACTGTATCACCTAGACTTAGTATGTACAATTGGAGTTGCTTTATGTGTTATGGCATGTTTAATTTCGACACATTATCCGATTTTCTTGACTATTAAGTTGACGCCTTGCTTTGTTAAGCTCTGTCTCAGGAATGTCCTTTTCTTCAGTACTTAGCAAGTTGAAGTTTGCTGTATATTCTACGGACCCACTAACATTCATCGAGGTCAATTGAGATAGGCTGACCACTCCCGCGGAGGCTCACACTTTCAAGTTGTTAACTATTATGATTCTAATGTGGTCTATGATTCTGAGACTTCAAAGTCATAATAGTTAACACAACTTGTACGATCAGGGCAACGCGCCACAGTCCACATAATGTGAAAAAAATCAGTTACACACAATTACGCTGTATTTGAATCCAGACTCACATGCCGTTGAGATATTACAATTGTAGTATAACCTATCAGATAATTAGGTCAGAAGATATAAGAATATATGCATGTAAAAATCCATCGTGATACGATGATAATAACATTATGTGATCATATTGAAAGGAAAAGGAAGTGAAAAGTTCAATACTGAAGATCAGGTGGTGAACAACAAGGTTTGTGAGCATTACATTGCAAACAGATTAATATTCAAGTAGACTGGTATGAATTTATAACCTTCGGCTTACAATCAATAGAAACATTATGTGTAAAGCGTCGTAGAAGCCTGTCATGTGCCAATGTATCATCTTAGTATATCTAGGTGCAAAGAAGAGGTGACATAAATGCCAAACTACTCATAATTTACCTTGACTTAGATATAAAACGTCATCATATGGCTTTTATCTAGCTTGGCCGGAATAAATTATGCTGGATGCAGTTGAAAATAAGACGATGGATGATGTGTAAATAATGAGCTACAAGAGTGGCCAACCCACAAAATGCATTGGTTTGGAGACATTATGTTGCATTAGAACTTTCAGAATTCTGCCAAAGCAAATGCAAATGATAAGATACCTCGGTATAAGTGAGGTAGTACATACATGTGCAGCTCACAGGACATACTGGTCCAGAATTCATCAGTGTAGAAACATCATGGCATTGCATGGGAATTAGCAGAACCTGCTATAGCCGTATAAACTCAAAAGATAAAATTATTGATATAACCGGGTTTATCGACAGGACAAAAGTCCAGTAATAGAAAAAGCATGACATTCCATCCGACTCTAAAAACGTAGAGAGGTCTCCTACCGCTAACAGGTTTCAAGTTATGACATAGAACTGTTCTGCATGTGAGGCTGCAGTAGGCAAAGTACAGAGAGGAGTGTTGTGTTGATGCCCACTATATTTGGATTTGACGATCCTAATCTACCAGATCTATGTGTCAGGATAGAAGTAAATTAATGATCTAGAAATTTAGATTAATGATCTAATCTTTCAAATCAATGTATCATCAACATTCACATCAACCACCAACAATGTCATGGTTTATTCAAGATCATCACTGCTCATAACCGCTGCAGCAAAACAAGCTGAGTCCGCTACCTGAGTCGCGTCATTATATTATTCCCAACTCCCTGGGTTTGCGGTAAAAATACGTTCAAAAGTCTGCGAAGACTTCCATCCAACCGAAGCTAAAATATTGATAATATCTAGTTTAACCGCAGTCTTTGTGGCCCCAGCAGACCGGCCACTGTGTGCGGAGTACTTGATCGTATCAATCCCTGCCTCTGCCAGGAGCTGTTTGAACCATCTACTAATAGTCTCGGGACAAACCGCCTTATGTGAGGAGATTACACTTACCAAATGTTTATCAGACTGACGACTATCTTCTGTTCGCGTCAAAGAAAACGTTCCTACTCTGTGGTGATGTTGTTTTTAGTAGGTCGCCTAGCACAAGAGATGTTCCTTACTTAGTAAAAGAAAAAGAAGTTAAATAAAGTGATGCGATGGTATGCACCCGTTGCCCAGTTGTGAGGGCAATAAGCATGGTCGGTTTGAGACAGAGTCTACACTAAGGCAAATCGATATCATCACCAGCATGGATTTAATGTTATTCAAAACAACCGAAACATGTAAAAATTTGCTTATATATTTAGGTGTTGAGGGGTTTAGGTGAAACGCACCTTTCAAAGAATTTCAATAGTTGTCTACTTTTTCAGTCAATGTCAACTAAGAGGGACACTGTTGACTTAGCAGAATTGATACCACTATAGCTGTATCTTTTATCTATTATATATTGCAGAAAGTAGTGTTCACACAATAATTTTACGTCCCCTGATTCTGAGTCCCTTTTTCGGAGATGAAAATGTTATGAAATAACTTTTATATTATTAGTGTGTAGACTTTCCACAGGCTGACATAATGCCATCCTGTGCCAATCTCAGCCTGAAATGAGACAAGTCATCGTGTGTAGTCTGTCCGCTACCGGGTGTAGTCTGTCCGCTATCGGGTGTAGTCTGTCCGCTACCGGGTGTAGTCTGTCCGCTACCGGGTGTAGTCTGTACGCTATCGGGTGTAGTCTGTCCGCTACGGTTTGTAGTCTGTCGCTATCGGGTGTAGTCTGTCCGCTACCGGGTGTAGTCTGTCGCTATCGGGTGTAGTCTGTCCGCTATCGGGTGTAGTCTGTCCGCTATCGGGTGTAGTCTGTCCGCTACCGGGTGTAGTCTGTCCGCTACCGGGTGTAGTCTGTCCGCTACCGGGTGTAGTCTGTCCGCTATCGGGTGTAGTCTGTACGCTATCGGGTGTAGTCTGTCCGCTATCGGGTGTAGTCTGTCCGCTACCGGGTGTAGTCTGTCCGCTACCGGGTGTAGTCTGTCCGCTATCGGGTGTAGTCTGTCCGCTACCGGGTGTAGTCTGTCCGCTACCAGGTGTAGTCTGTCCGCTATCGGGTGTAGTCTGTACGCTACCGGGTGTGGTCTGTACGCTATCGGGTGTCTCGCGGTGGGCTTCCTGGGGTGAATCAAAAGAAAGAGAGGAGAGTTTAACATGATAGCTGAGCTGATTAGCATGGTCTGAAGTATGGGATACCATGGCTGGGGTTTCCTACTTCGAGATAATGATGAGTACTCTATGGACATGGCCATGTCTCATTTTAGCCAAAAAACCCCACCTATCAGGTAAAATGTGGGAAATCAGTAAACAATTTTTTTCCACATGAAAGTAAAGGCTTGAATAAATTGCCCTGCAGCATCTGGGTAGAGCGACACATAATCAAGAAATTTATTATTTAGACAAGATGCAAAAAGATCAATAGAAGGTGTTTCTGTGTTTTCACCTGTGCCTAACAGATCAAAAGCATTTTGAATTGGTCCATTCTAGATAAATCTGTCGTGACAATTAGTCCGTTGTAGAGAAATCTCTTTGCCTACTATAGGAGCCACTGTAAGCCAAATGCGGCGTTCCATAGCCCATAGAATACCGTCTATAGCTATCCTGTTACACACACGAGAATGAGAACGGCCCATGTTGTTTATGTAAGAAACTGCCGTAATATTGTTAATATGAACAAGAATGTGGCAGTTATGAAACTGGCTGCAAAGCTTTGCAATCCCACGAGAACTACTTTGAGTTCTAAAGCATTGATGTGCAAATGTTGGTTTGTGTTGGACCAAAAATCCCGACTAGTGTCTGAATTGCCTAGGTGTGCCCCACATCCCAATGTGCAGGAGTCTATGGTCAAGGAAAAATGAGGAGTAGGCATGCTCCCTGGTTTTGTGGAACTGATTCCCTCAGTGAGCCACCGTCACATTTCAGTCTTACATTCTGGTATGATAATTAATATAGAAATATCAACCACAGACCTAGATCTAGCTCGAGACCGACAAAGAAGACGGAAAACTGAAAACAATAATAGATGGAAGGAACAGGGGTCGAACCTGCACTGCCTTACCGAGACAAGACCAGGCACTTAACCACTGAGCTATCCACATCTACAAAAATAGATGCTTCAGGAACGGCGACTTTCATGCTGGCTTGAATAGACTAAGAGGTTGAATCGCTAAGAACGATCAAGTCCATATTTTGACAGGACATAAACAAACTAGCCTCTAACGGATCTTAAAAAGATGCACATTTGACTGAAAGGCATGATTGAATAGAAAAATAAAGAAAGCAGTCAAACAACGTTAGAGTCTGAGACAGACGAAGCTAGATCTTAGGATCTAAACATGCAAGTGACTGTAAGTAAAGAAATGAAGCATTTATCAAAATTATAAACCTGATGTTTGAAAGCTTGTAATTTCGTCAATTCCATTTCCCTGTAAAATAATTGACCGTACGGAACTGCAGGAAAGGTAGCTATCAGTGAGCCAATTAGTCCTGCCAGTTGACGTTTTAATTGGCGTCTCATTGGTGAGGCTCGCCAGTATGTTCTTTTTCGCTTTGCCCAAGGATACCATCATAGCTCTAGAGTCTAATACCAATACCAAGTGATGTAAAGTTTGGCTTGCAATAGAAGAGGATGTGTCTGAAATGTGAATCCCAAAGATCGAATGAGCGATCTATTTTACTGTACATGTTCTTTGCATGTATCAAAGGAGGCGCCCTGAAGATTTATATCATCAATGTAAATGTTAACATGCATGTTAACCTAAAATGAGCCAAGGCATGTTTCATGATCTTGATCAAAACCCTTAAAGAATCTTTAAACCTTGCATTAATACATGAAAAGTGTATGTGATTTTGTGAAATTCAAACTCTGTGCTGTGTTCATGGATAGGAATCGTAAAATAAGCATCTTCTAAATCTAAACTGGTCATGTACCAGTTGTTCCGCATCACGTATCCAGGGTTTTGATCTTAAAACGACTAGATAAACCATATTTGTTGGGTTCCTTGGCATTAAGGGTCATCCTAAACTGCATATCGTCAGGTACTAACGTACTCTTCCCCCTCAAAAAAAAAAAAAAAACCCAGTATGAACAAAGTCAACTTCAATTCTCAATGATAACCTTCTCTTCTAAGTCTATAAGTCTATTGTTCTCCCCATAGCCTCACTTTCAAATACGTTTGATTTAAACTCGCTGGGTTTACATTTTTTTTAAATCTGGGTATGTTTAAATGCGGACTGCTGTCTCTTGTCTAGCTGGTATGAAGCATCTTCATATGAGGCAAGGGCACCTGCCAGCAGCTGTTGTGGAGAGGGAGAAGTACTGCTACTGTCACCTACTTTTGACCAGGTTTGTTCTAGGGCTTTTTCAAAAGAATTTTCTGGACATTCTGCAGGCCCTTGTCATGCCCTTTGACAGATGAGGATATTTGTTGGTAGATTGCAGGGTTTCATTCCAGTACTTATGTTCGCTCACAGTTGGAGAGAAGTCTGACATCAGCATCCAACTTTGCTCTCGTCTCTTTATCTAGTCGGCGGGTTTCACTCCAGTAATTATGTCCGCTCACAGTTGGAGAGAAGTCTGACATCAACATCCAACTTTGCTCTCGCCTCTTTATCTAGTCGGCGGGTTTCACTCCAGCACTTATGTCCGCTCACCACTGGAGAGAAGTCTGACATCAACATCCAACTTTGCTCTCGCCTCTTTATCTAGTCGGCGGGTTTCACTCCAGCACTTATGTCCGCTCACCACTGGAGAGAAGTCTGACATCAGCATCCAACTTTGCTCTCGCCTCTTTATCTAGTCGGCGGGTTTCACTCCAGCACTTATGTCCGCTCACCACTGGAGAGAAGTCTGACATCAGCATCCAACTTTGCTCTCGCCTCTTTATCTAGTCGGCGGGTTTCACTCCAGCACTTATGTCCGCTCACCACTGGAGAGAAGTCTGACATCAGCATCCAACTTTGCTCTCGCCTCTTTATCTAGTCGGTTGGCCAGAACTTTCTTGATATTTTCTGCTACATCATGATTGATTTCAGTTTGACCCACCTTGAACACACCTGTCAGTGGTCGCAGGACAGAGATGCTATCCGAGATAGCTGATGAGTTAAAGTGCAGCATTTCTGATTGAGGCATCGACGGGCCCACTTGGGGGGCGCGTGTCGTCTGATGCCTGAAGATGAGGTGTGGGACAGGAATGTTGGGGCTCAACCAGGGGTGCAGTCGCCTGGGGTGCGTTGTGAAAAAAATAAGTATGCATAAACCCTGGGTCTGTGTCTGCAGTCCCTTGGTCACATTCTTCATTGGCGTCAAATGATTCTATTAATGCTGCGACCACATGTAACATTCTCGTTACAAGGGATAAGTGTTCCTCGATTCTTTGCAGCTCCTGATGCAGCTCCACCATGATGAAGACCAGAAAGCTCAATTCGTTATGACAATAATAATAACAACAATAAAACAGAGTAAGTACCGATATATAAAGTATAGAGAACTATGTACTGAAGGGAACAGCTGAATTACTTATAGTTCTTTATCCATGGTCCTACCACAACACAATTAATGTAACGTATTTATTAATTCATCAAACCCCAGACAAAAAAAAAACAAAACAAAACAAAACAAAACAAAAAACCAAAAAAAAAAACCATGTTTGTAGCATTATTGGCACGTGATAACATTGGAATTTTTAAGACAGGCCTATTATTGTTCACGGTCTGCCCTAGTTCGTATTATCTCCATATCTTAAAATAACAATAAAGGATTTTTTGTTAGAGAAAAATCTTTTAGCCTCTAAACCTTTCTCAACCAATCAAGGTTTTCCCGAAATACATAAATCGCAGCCTTTGCCATGTTTCAGTCACCAGATGAAGTGGCACGTTACTTCGAGACAAGTCGTAGCGAGCTCTATTGCACGTGTGAAATAAACAACCAGAATAATTATTCTTTGTCAACAGAGAAATTCAATCTCTTTAGAAATTTCTTTTAAACTAGTAGGTTGCATCATTCAGAATTATTAATGTTTCGATTTGATTCGTTGTGAGGCATAAAATATGAGGCATCGAGGAGCAATTTAGCTTTATGATTTTACCAAAGCACATGAGCTTTAGCATTTAAAGGCAATTTATTACATTGCTGATGACATTGCATATTTATCACACCCATTAGAATCTGTAGCCTTCTAATGCACTTTAAACAATGATTGAATTGTATGGTGTTAACCAAATCAGTTAAGCTGTAGCATTCAGAAACGGTATAAACTGATTGAATTGTATGGTGTTAACCAAAGCAGCTATAGTAATTGGAAGCAGGTTAAACAACTTATTTATTAATTGATTAATTGTGATTTTTTTTTATTTTCGGAAGCAGTTTAAACAACTGATAGATAAGAGGTTCAGAAATGGAATGATAAACATCGAAACACTGCCAGGAGCTGACTGTAACAGTGATCACAACCCATTGATGAGCGAAATGAAAATCAAGCTCAAGAGTACTTCAAAGGCAGTAAAGTTCTGAAACTGAGCTTGAAACTACTTAAAACAAACACAGCAATAAAAGAACAATATACTGTAGAAGTAAAGAATAGATTCACAGGG
>JAWDGP010000215.1:0-55000 GCA_033675545.1 Elysia crispata | reverse complement strand
TCTCTAACAGCTTTTCTCCTTCATCATCTCTAACAGCTTTTCTCCTTCATCATCTCTAACAGCTTTTCTCCTTCATCATCTCTAACAGCTTTTCTCCATTCTTTAATTCCAAGGCAAACTATACAGCTTGGGCAAGGGGTGAACCAACACAGTGGCGCACTCATACTGTAGGTGCAGAAATTAGGAAAGATGCTGGAGGACTATGGTATGACTTTAGACAAAGTTACGAACAAGGATATGTCTGCGAGAAACCAGCAGGTGAAATATTATAATTTGTAAAATGTTCAAAGACATGGATAATATGAAATGTTAAAATAAATACTAAAGAGTGTTTACTTCAGAATACAACGATTTTATGAAACGTAAAATTAATACCAGATTGTTTACGTCTAAATACTGCGATAAAGTAAATCATTGAGATAGATACCAGATTGTCCACGTCTAAATACGGCGATAGGTTAAACCATTAAGATAGATACCAGATTGTCTACGTCTAAATATGGCGATAAGGCGAATTATTCAAATAGATACCAGATTGTCTGCGTCTAAATACGGCGAAAGGTTAAACCATTGAGATAGATGCCAGATTGTCTACGTCTAAATACGGTTATAAGGTAAACGATTGAGATAGATACCAGATTGTCTACATCGAAATATTTCGGTAGAGTAAACGATTGAGATAGATACCAGATTGTCTACGTCTAAATATGGTGGTAAGGTAAACGATTGAGATAGATACCAGATTGTCTACATCCAAATATGGTGGTAAGGTAAACGATTGAGATAGATACCAGATTGTCTACATCTAAATATGGTGATAAGGTAAACGATTGAGATAGATTCCACATTGTCTACGTCTAAATAATGCAAATATACACTACATATTTAAACACGGTGATATGTTGAAGCGTAAAAAAGATTCAAGCGTATTCTCATCGAAATACGACGATGTTAAAATAGACACCAGCCTATTTGTGGCTGAATATGTCGATAACGTAAACTGTTAAAAGAGACTCCAGCCTATCTGCGGCTAAATACCTCGATAAGATAAACCGTTACAAGAGACACCAGACTGTCTGCCTTTAAATACGGCGATACCGGGTACTGTGAACAATTTTTTATGTAATATCGAGTGCCTTATTTTCACCACAATTATAGCTATTTGAAGTGTTGTTTAGCTAAAGTCAAATATCGTTGCATTTTAGACAATGCCTCCAATAGTTGATTTGATTGATATTTAAATGGTTTAATTTGTGTAAAAAGTCTCATGTAAAAGCCTTTCTTGGAGTATATGCGTACTGAGACAGGGTTTGCTTTTTGAAAATCTCATGACAGAACATCTCGGTTTTAGAGAGGAATGAGCGTGTTTGGAGGGGTTTATATACGATTTTCTTCAAATTTTAAAACTTCAGCTCTTGTTTATTGTAAAAAGGCCATGAGTTGCAGGAAGTTATAAATATAGCGTATAGATTTATAATTTATGGAAAATAAGTATTATTTTCTAGTATTGTAATATTGTTAAAAAAAACCATGACAATTAATCATAATTAGAACTGTAGAAATAATTCTAAATTGAGATTTTTACTGTGTTTAAACGAGGGAAAATTAAAAGATTGAATATTACACAGAATTTTAAAGCTTTCATATTCCCGTGGTCGACATTTTCAAAACACTAATTATTGTCATGTCTTGAGAATTGACTAAAGGACCTATGGGGGTTGCCTATCAGTGCACAATTTGGAAACACTCATGACTAAAGGACCTATAGGGGTTGCCTATCAGTGCACTGGTTGGAAACACTCATGACTTAAGGACCTATGGGGGTTGCCTATCAGTGCGCAAGTTGGAAACACTCATGACTAAAGGACCTATGGGGGTTGCCTATCAGTGCACAAGTTGGAAACACTCATGACTAAAGGACCTATGGGGGTTGCCTATCAGTGCACAAGTTGGAAACACTCATGACTTAAGGACCTATGGGGGTTGCCTATCAGTGCACAAGTTGGAAACACTCATGACTAAAGGACCTATGGGGGTTGCCTATCAGTGCACAAGTTGGAAACACTCATGACTAAAGGACCTATGGGGTTTGCCTATCAGTGCACAAGTTGGAAACACTCATGACTAAAGGACCTATGGGGGTTGCCTATCAGTGCACAAGTTGGAAACACTCATGACTAAAGGACCTATGGGGGTTGCCTATCAGTGCACAAGTTGGAAACACTCATGACTAAAGGACCTATGGGGGTTGCCTATCAGTGCACAAGTTGGAAACACTCATGACTAAAGGACCTATGGGGGTTGCCTATCAGTGCACAAGTTGGAAACACTCATGACTAAAGGACCTATGGGGGTTGCCTATCAGTGCACAAGTTGGAAACACTCATGACTAAAGGACCTATGGGGGTTGCCTATTAGTGCACAAGTTGGAAACACTCATGACTAAAGCATATTTTGCTTTAATCAATTTTTCAGGTTAAGATTGTTAGTTGCGCAAAGTCTTCTTCCAACTAAAAGGCTTCTCAGTTTGTGTGATCGATAAACACATTAAACAGTAACATTATTCTTTTTTTATTATTTTGGTTGTTGTTTTTTATCGATAACTATTAAGAACAAATAAATCTCATCAGCACTACGCGGTGTACAAAACGCATTCAAGTTTTTTTTTTCTTTTCTGACAGAATGTAACACAGGACGTTACGGGCCTGGATGTTCTAAACGTTGCAGTTCAAACTGTGCTGGGCCAAGGAATGTTTGTCACCATATTACCGGGAAATGCAAATACGGCTGTGATCCAGGCTACAGAAAGGCAGGATGTAAACAGAGTAAGTTGCTTGAGACTATGTTTCTTTACAAATGAATTAAAATAGGCATCAGGGGGTCGACTGGGTTGGGGATTAAGCCAAAAGGAATTTGTTAAACGTATAGACAATTATCAAAAAACCTTAACATGATGATAACTAAAAGAGTTGGATAATCATGTAGAATCCAAACCTATTTATAGATCTTTTTAAAGTTCATTATCATGTAGGTTTAAATAAATGCGCAGCGATAAATTCCTGAAAGCAGGACACCATTATACACGTTTTGCCAGAATCGCAAGAATTCCTATTTATGCGTTTATAAAGATTTTAAATTGGTTTGGGGAAAAATCAGTCTTTTTCGCCTATTTTGTGAAAAATCAAAATCTATAAATTCACAGTTCTTTTTTTTTTAAATTTTCATCGTCATGTAGGTTTAAATACACACACGATTAAAAATTCCTGAAAGGTAGTTTAAGTTTATACACTTAATTTGAAGACTGACAGCTTTAAAACAACCGTTAGAAAGTATCTAAAAACAGGTTTGGAAAATACAGGATTAGTCTATTTCCTTTAGAACCTTTTATTTTCCAGAATGCCAAACTGGAAAATACGGGGAAAAGTGTAGGAAACAATGCAGCGTTCACTGTGCTGGACAGCACAATGCTTGTAACCATGTGGATGGATCATGTAACCAAGGATGTGATGACGGCTACATTGGCCGTTTTTGCACTGAGGGTAAGACGTACTATATTGTGTGAACACCTTTGTCTCAGTAAATATAGAGTACATTAGTCTTAAATGTTAAGTAATGAATAATACCATAAGAACCATAAAAAAAATCAATCCTTTGAAAACACATCGTTGAGAGTCCCGGTTCATGGTGGGGATTTCACTTGGTCCCGTACAAGCCAAGTTAAGACGGTATCGTCTTACGCCTCACGGTGAAAGGTTGCGATCCAGTCCTCTCGGCCAAAATAGACGTCCTTCCAAAAAAAAGACGCGGTAGACTAGATATTGTTGCGGTCTCGGCCAAAGGGTTGGCAATAGACGTCCTTCCCAAAACAAGACGCGATAGACTAGATATTGTTGCGGTCTCGGCTAAAGGGTTGGCAATTGACGTCCTTCCCAAAACAAGACCTGGTAGACTAGACATTGTTGCGGTCTCAGCCAAGGGGTTGGCAATAGACGTCCTTCCCAAAACAAGATGCTGTAGACTAGATATTGTTGCGGTCTCGGCCAAAGGGTTGGCAATAGACGTCCTTCCCAAAACAAGACGCGATAGACTAGATATTGTTGCGGTCTCGGCTAAAGGGTTGGCAATAGACGTCCTTCCCAAAACAAGACGCGATAGACTAGATATTGTTGCGGTCTCGGCTAAAGGGTTGGCAATTGACGTCCTTCCCAAAACAAGACGCGGTAGACTAGACATTGTTGCGGTCTCAGCCAAGGGGTTGGCAATAGACGTCCTTCCCAAAACAAGATGCTGTAGACTAGACATTGTTGCGGTCTCGGCCAAAGGGTTGGCAATAGACATCCTTCCCAAAACAAGACGCGATAGACTAGACGCTGTTGCAGTCTCAGCCAAGGGGTTGGCAATAGACGTCCATCCCAAAACAAGACGCGGTAGACTAGACATTGTTGCTGTGTCGGCCAAAGGATTGGCAATAGACGTCCTTCCCAAAAGAAGACGCGATAGACTAGACATTGTTGCGGTCTCGGCCAAAGGGTTGGCAATAGACGTCCTTCCGAAAACAAGACGCGGTAGACTAGATATTGTTGCGGTCTCGGCCAAATGGTTGGCAATAGACGTCCTTCCCAAAACAAGACGCGATAGACTAGATATTGTTGCGGTCTTGGCCAAAGGGTTGGTAATAGACGTTCTTCCCAAAAAAAAGACGCGGTAGACTAAACGTTGTTGCGGTCTCGGCCAAAGGGTTGGCAATAGACGTCCTTCCCAAAACAAGACGCGGTAGACTAGACATTGTTGCGGTCTCGGCCAAAGGGTTGGCAATAGACGTCCTTCCCAAAACAAGACGCAGTAGACTAGATATTGTTGCGGTCTCGGCCAAATGGTTGGCAATAGATGTCCTTCCCAAAATAAGATGCTGTAGAATAGACATTGTTGCGGTCTTAGCCAAATGGTTGGCAATAGACGTCCTTCCCAAAACAAGACGCGGTAGACTAGACATTGTTGCGGTCTCGGCCAAAGGGTTGGCAATAGACGTCCTTCCCAAAACAAGACGCGATAGACTAGACGCTGTTGCAGTCTCGGCCAAAGGGTTGGCAATAGACATCCTTCCCAAAACAAGACGCGGTAGACTAGACATTTTTGCGGTCTCGGCCAAAGGGTTGGCAATAGACGTCCTTCCCAAAACAAGACGCGGTAGACTAGACATTGTTGCGGTCTCGGCCAAAGGGTTGGCAATAGACATCCTTCCCAAAACAAGACGCGATAGACTAGACATTGTTACAGTTTCGGGAACATTCTACGTCCTACGCCAAAGAGAAACTCCGTGATAAGAAAGGATGAGCATATTACATGAAATCAAAGATTGAATAACCTTTGTTACATCTTGGAATATCCGAAATATAAGGTAAATATATAACAATACAAAAATTTTTGTATTTCAAATACGAACTATTGGGAGGAAAGCTTGGTGGTCACAATTAAAGTTATAGTCATACAGCAACGTTGAATTAAGTAATGGTCCCCTTTTGTAGAACTAGAGGCAAAAGCGTCATCTGCAAAATAAAATTGAATTTTTTTTAACATCAGAGTGCGCTGCTGGCTCTTTCGGAGCGCAATGTGCAAAGTTGTGTAGCAGACATTGTGCTGGATTAGACAATTATTGTTACAATGTGAATGGAACTTGCATTTTTGGCTGTGACCCGGGCTACAAGGGCTCTTTATGTACACAAGGTGAGTTTTGGCGGTTTTAGTTCAGATCACTAGCATCTAAGGTTTTAAAATTTAGGCTGTTTGTGGTATAACTTATTAAAAGTTTTGTTACAAATTCTTTAATGTAATGTTCTGCATGAAAATTGTTTAAAAAAGAGTCTTAGTTTTAAATCTCTACAAATGTGGCATAACAACATTGATTTTTGTCGCATATTTTTTATTATTATTCGACTTGCTATAACTCAATCTGCAGTGTAATCAGTAACATACTTGAAGTATTTTTCTTCTTCTTCTTCTTCTTCTTCTTCTTCTTCTTCTTCTTCTTCTTCTTCTTCTTCTTCTTCTTCTTCTTCTTCTTCTTCTTCTTCTTCTTCTTCTTCTTCTTCTTCTTCTTCTTCTTCTTCTTCTTCTTCTTCTTCTTCTTCTTCTTCTTCTTCTTCTTCTTCTTCTTCTTCTTCTTCTTCTTCTTCTTCTTCTTCTTCTTCTTCTTCTTCTTCTTCTTCTTCTTCTTCTTCTTCTTCTTCTTCTTCTTCTTCTTCTTCTTTTTCTTCTTCTCTTCTTCTTCTTCTTCTTCTTCTTCTTCTTCTTCTTCTTCTTCTTCTTCTTCTTCTTCTTCTTCTTCTTCTTCTTCTTCTTATATTATTATTGTTATTATTATTATTATTATTATTATTATTATTATTATTATTATTATTATTATTATTATTATTATTATTATTATTATTATTATTAGTATTATTATTAGCAGCAGTAGTAGTCGTGTCTTAATTTTTTTTTTTCATTTTTATTGTTATAACTTTTTCAATATTTTCAATGTTTCTTTTTTATTTCATTCTAATGTAATTAATAAAGTTGTTATGATTAGAGCAGCGATAATTCTATTTGGGGTCTCTTTTAATGAAAGGCACTGTAGAGCACACTTTTTTTTAAATCAGAGTGCGATATTGGTTTATTTGGAGAAGGATGTGCAAAGCGGTGTAGCGTACATTGTGCTGGCAGTGACAACACTTGCAACAATGTGAATGGAACTTGCAATATGGGCTGTGATCCGGGCTACAAGGGCCTGTTATGTATTCAGAGTAAGTCCAAACCTACTGAGCGCATATCAGTGGGAACTACAGTTTTAAGATTGACTTGACTTACTTGACTTAGGGCCTTCCGCGTCTCAGTCGTCCGACGGGGGCGCTTCGGCAGCTTTTCGGATTCTCGTCGACAGTTCTCTCCATTGCTGTCTGTTCTGGGCGATGCATCTTAGGTGTTCGAGGTCTTCCCTAGTTGTGAGTTGTAGTGTGTTTTCTTGTAGTCTTGATAGGTCTTTGTTGAGGACGACTGGTAGTGTTGTTAAAGGGCGGCCCCGAAACTTTTTTCCGTGTGTGGCGAAATAGCTGTTCATTGATTTATTAGCAGGTATTTCAATATTTCTTCTAAGTATGTGCCCGAAAAGGCGCCACCTGTTCTCAAGTATATAAATAGAAAGGGGTGTTCCTCGCACTTGTTGTAAAGAGATGAATTTGTGATTTTAACGGGGTATTTGATGTTGAGAACTTTCCTTAGCTGTTTACGATGAAATGCATTTAATTTTTCTTCTTCAGATTTTGTCAGTGCCCAGGTGCCGCAGTTGTAGACAAGTATTGATTTTACGAGCGACCTGTATAATTTCAGCTTGGTCTTTCTTTTAATCTTATCTCCTTTGATCCAGACATATAGAAGCTTTGTCAGTGCTGCATTGGATAGTCGTTTCCTCCTCTCAACGTCTTCTTCGTCGCCTATGAGAGTTCCAACTTTTTTTGTATTTTTATACTCTGTTCCAGCTCTTGACAACGTTGTAAACTCTGTCTTATCTATATTGACCAGTAGATTGTATTTATGTAAGATGTTTTGTACTTCTTCCGTATCGACGAAATTCAGACCAACAAAATCTACGTCGTCAGCGTATGCAATCTCTGTAGGTAGAGTCTTTTCCAGTTCATTGGTCGATCGTGGCAAGATGGTTCTTACTTCTTTCAGGGCATTCTCTAAATATACTGAAAACAATACGGGGCTAAGACTGTCTCCTTGCGGGGTGCCTATGTTGCTCACAAAGGGTCTTTCCTTTGTTGCACCATTGATCCTAGTGTTAATGACTGTATCGCTTAAGAGAAAACGTATTATTCTCAGCTCATCTTCTTCAACTATGCGTTCTATTATATCAAGCAAAATTTGTCTATCTATTGTGTCGAAGGCTGCTGACATGTCAATCCCTGTGATTTTGATCTCGACATCCTCTTTCTTAGCCTTGGCTGCCAGCCATTTATGCGTCCATGCGACGTCGGACGTGCTTCTTTCAGGCCGAAAGCCACTTTGGCTGTGAGATAGATATTCTTCAATGTTCGGTCTTATTCTGTGAAGAGTTATGATTGAAAGAGCCTTTCTGATGGTGTTAAGTAGAGTAATAGGCCTTAAGTTTTTAGGTGGACCTTTCGGCTTGCCTGGTTTGGGTATTGCAATTAATTCTCCTGAGTTGATGTTGATTGTTTCGTGTTCTTCAAACACCCTGTTTAATATGTTTGCGATACTTTTATGTAGTAGTGGTGTTCCATATTTGAGGAGCTCTCCACTTATTTCGTCTCCTCCTGGAGCTCTGTTGTTTTTTAAACTTTCTAAGCTTTTTCTCACTTCCTCCGATGTGAATGGTTTATTCAGTTTCCTAGGTATGCCTTGAAACGATGCTATACTTGCTAGGTCTTTGTTTTGAAATTTTTCTTTAAAAAAGTCCGCTACTATTTCTAAAGTTTGATTAGGATTGATGACGAGCTTTCCTGACGAGTCTTCCACTGACGGATTTTCATAATGTTTTTGATTAAGCAGCTTGACTGCTTTGAACATAGCATTATCTGAGTTTGCCTCATTTATCTTCTGTACTTTTTTCTCCAGTTCTTCATTTCTTTGTTCAAGGATCGTTTTCCGAATCGTGTGTAGTACCCTATTTCTTTCATTTCTTAATTTTATCTTTCTTTCTTCGTTATCGGTGTTTTGAATTTGTAGCCTAAGGTCTTTTTGTCTGTTCGATAGCTCAGAAATAGTATCATTCGCGGTGCGTTTTTGTTTGTTACACGTATTTACTCCAGCACTTGCTTTGGCTGACTCTTTAATCGCCTGCTGTACGTTTGTCCATGAATCGCTCACTGTGCTGTTGTTGTTGTCTTGCTCAATTGTTGTCAGCCGCTCATTGAGACCTGTTTTATATTGGTCTAGGCACACTTTGCTGCTAGTTAGGTTGGCTAAGTTTATTTTTGGGGTCTTTGGTGTGTTCTTTTTTGTGTGCCAGAGCTTGCCTTTTTCAAATTTAAAGGTTGATTTAACTAGGCGGTGGTCGCTGTTTGTTAAGGTCCCCGCGTATGATCTTGCGTTCGTTAATAAATGTTTATGTCGCTTTTGACAAATTATGAAGTCAATTTGGTTAAATATTGAGACGACCTTTCCTGTGTCTTTGTCCTTAAATTGCCCTGTCCATGTTGTTATATGCCTGGATGGGTGGTTAAATGCACTATTCGTAATGAAGTAGTCTCTATCTTCACATAACTCTAACAATTTCTCGCCATTGTTGTTTCTTTTTCCTTTTGAAAAACTTCCTATGCACGTATCTGTCTTTTGTTTTTGTCCAATTTTTGCGTTGAAATCCCCGGCCAGAATGAGAATGGTGTTTTTTCCTACACAGTTAATGGTTTCGTTGAGTGACTTATAAAAAGAATCTAGTTCGTCTGGGTCTTTTTCTACCTTCTGACTTGTTGGACCATAGACGTTTATAATCGATATAAGTTTAATTTTATCTTCATTTTTAAATGTTTCACTGACGTCTAATTGTAACACACATATTCTGTCATTAACTTTCCAAGTGCGATGAACCTTTTCACTCCAATATTTATTTAGAAGAAATCCATTTCCATAGTGTCTCGAATCACTTTGGAAACACAGAAGGCGCTGATCTTGAATATTTATATCTGTGCCATTTGCAATTTTTGTCTCCTGTAGGCACAACACGTCTCCTTTGTATTTATATAGGTCTGTTGCAAGATTTTCTTTGGATATGTGGCTATTTAGTCCTCTCACATTTAAAGAACACACACTGAATTTCATAGTCCAGAACAGAAAACACAGATAGGTGTTGACTAATATCCGATTAAGCTTAGACTATCCACTGAGCTTGGAGCTCAGCGTCAAGAGGTGTCAGCCATCTTGTCCAGTAGATTGAGGCTTGTCATATATATATATATAAATTAATATTTACCTTTTTTGAAAAGTAAGAAATAAGAAAGAAGCTCAGTTTCAAAAGTAGTAACCTAAGACTCAATTTTTTTTACACAATTTTCAACTTTTTGAGTTTGCAAAAACTTAATACAAAATGTACCTGATATATCAAAACATACATCTTGTTATGAACATTACCTCATTATACATCAAATTAACTCTTCTCTATAGATTCATAAACAATTCAGGCACAGCTCAGCCTATAAAAGATAAGTCCAAATTGAACATGGATCTTTGAAATCTATATATAAGACAATTCAGTAGGAAGCAAAACAAAGAAAGCACACACAAAAAACAAATAAACAAAGAGTAAAATATAGGCATTCGGACCAAAAAAGTGTGCTTTCTTGCTAAAAAATTATTAAATTATAAAATCATTATTTTAGGTAGAATATTCATGAAAGGGTAAAATCCTACAGATAAGTTAGCAAAAAAAATATGATATTCTGCTCACTATAATGTGAACGCATCTTTCAATACCTCTGAATCTTTCTAATGTTTTGTGCAAAGATGAAATTGATCATCATTAACCTAAATTGTTCAAAGAAACCAATGATATGGGTTCTATAATTTGGTACTTTATTACTTAAATGAATGTACTCATTTTAAAATGACCTTTAAGATCATCATATTTTTTGCCTTGTGTTGAAATTCATCCGCAACTCACAATTGTTTTCAGAATGTCAGAGTGGGTTCTATGGTCTTGATTGTAATAAGACATGCAGTGAAACCTGTGGTGGCCTCAACAGTCCTTGTAACCATGTAAACGGTGCTTGTGACCTAGGTTGTGACCCTGGTTACCATGGCGCTTTATGTAAACAAGGTACAACGAGAGGAAAACGCGTGAAATCTCGAAAAAAACAACAACTCACATAACCCTTAGATACCCTAATATAGTTTTTTAAATATATTTTAGTAAGGTTACTCGGTAAAGCATGTGTGTATTTATAGAAAATATTAATGTCATAAAGCAGATGTTTATTTTTAGAAAACCTAAGCCAGATTAGATAAAAAAAAAATGCTACATGCCAATCTGTTATAAAATGTGATTTTTTTTCCTGAAGGTCACATATGTGAAAATGATGGAAAACTTTTTCTTTTGATCATCTATTATTTCTTTCTAAAATTATTTTCAATTTAATTTAGAGCTAATAGATTCTAGGTATTCTAATGATAAAAATATATTGTTGATTTTTACTTATGTATTAAAAAACTGAATATAAGGAGTACAACTTAAAACCATGACAAAACCTCGATAAATCGTTATATAATAAGAAAAAGATTGATTGATAGTTCCCATCACTTTTCTACAGAGTGCCATGACGGATTTTTCGGTAACAACTGTTCAAATATATGCAGCATCCATTGCGCTGGCCCTGGCAAAATTATGTCTTGTAACCATATCAATGGTACTTGTGATCACGGCTGCAACCCAGGCTATTATGGTGCTCTTTGTGTCCAAAGTAAGAGAGGTTAATTTTTTTGTGGATTTTTTTTCTTTAAAATCAACAGTACCATTTACTGTTCAGAGAAAAATTATGTTCCTTTATTTTAATCCATACCAAACATAATTATGTAGATTTGATTTGATCTAAATTTATAGGAACCATTCTTGTGAATATTTATTATATATTTCAGTGATCTTATTTTAGAATTATTATTTTGTGTCCATATAATGAGAAAATAAATGTAAATTGGTTTTGTTTCTGCCCTAAAAAGCAGGCTCCTTTGGTGTTTTTGAAAATGTTTTTAATCAATAACATACTTGCATGGATATTCTTTAATCCTTATCTTGGCTATATTGGGCCTTTTTTTATCAATATATTTATTCATGTTCAAAATATCAAACAAATGCATCCTGTATTTCTCACCCAGGAAAAGCAAAGTAGGCCTATTACAAAGAAAGAGGAAAAACTCACACTTCTATCATAAACCACACGGTGGACATTACAATGATGCAAGAAGCCTATTATTTATGAGCATTCTTGGTTGAAAATATCTTAAAACTGTTAGCATAATTTACAATGCAGCTTTACTGGCAATATTTAAACTTGTTTGCAAATTCCATTGCATTACAAAGTTGTCAAACTTCATTATTAAATAACAACTTGTAACGAAGTGGAAATATATTAAACATAATTTAAAATTTCAAACTCTTGTAGATCAATATTGTTTCTTTCTTCACCTGCACCTTAGTGTTAGAGACTTTTTACAGCTTCTTTTTTTCACAGTGTGCGCTTCAGGTTATCATGGTGACATGTGTAAAAAAGCATGCAGTGAACACTGTGCTGGAGAGGACAATTCCTGTCATCATATCAACGGTTCTTGTGACCTTGGTTGTGACGCAGGCTACCAAAGTGCCTTGTGTACAAAAGGTGTAATTTTATTCAATTTTGCTATGTTGAGTAATTCCTGATTCGTATACTAACTCACAGCTCCAAAATAGGATAAGAAGGAAAAAAAATATGTATAATATATATATAT
The DNA here is from genome assembly GCA_033675545.1 of Elysia crispata. Classification (NCBI taxonomy): domain Eukaryota; kingdom Metazoa; phylum Mollusca; class Gastropoda; family Plakobranchidae; genus Elysia; species Elysia crispata. The sequence continues at coordinate 42,526 of JAWDGP010000215.1, read as the reverse complement.
ATATATATATATATATATATATATATATATTATATAACATTGTCACAGAAGAGAAAATCGCAAAAAAAATTTATTATAAAGTTTATGAATTCTAATTTAGTAAAAAAGCAAAACTGGTTGACAAATTATGTTCTGAATATCCCAAGCATTTAATTGAATTTGATTTCACTCTCCTCCATTTTTACGTGAGCTTCACAAATGAAAAAGACTACAAGTTATGTATGAAAAACATGACGTTAAACTTCATTGATCAATTTACCTTTTCCCATCATTTTCTTTAGAATGTGACACTGGCTTCTATGGAGTTGATTGTGCAATGGTGTGCAGTGATCACTGTATTGGACAAAACAATTCTTGCCACCATGTCAATGGTACTTGTGATCTGGGCTGCGTTCCAGGATATCAGGATGCTTTATGTCAAGAAGGTGAATAGGATGTATTGGAATAAATTTTGGGAAAAAAATAAAAACAATGGTTTAAAATTCATTTTCCAATACATGCACGGTTTTTTCTTTTGCTTGTTTTTTGTTTTTTTAATCTCAAAAGGTCCCAAAATTTAGAGGACATACGTTACTTGTTTTATAAAAAAAATAATAGATACGTTTAAGTTTTCAAATTGATTTTATGGGGTATACACCCAATACCAAAGGGAAAAAAAAAACAAAAAAACCAAAGCCGAAACAAAAGCTAAAGTGTGTGCTCATTGGAACAAAAGCAAAACCCAAAAAAAGAGGTGATAGAGCAAAATGTTTCAGGTGCCATTAACAAGCACATAGTGCAGTAATAAATTGTGAATTAAACAGCAAGACTTCGTACTTTGAAGGTTTAATTTTTTTAAATTTATAAAATCATTTGATGCACATATAAGTTGCATTTTTTTCTTTCTCAGAATGTGATACGGGTTTCTACGGCGACGTTTGTGTGGAACTTTGCAGTCAACACTGTGCTGGAGAGAACAACTCGTGCAACCATGTGAATGGTACTTGTGACCTGGGCTGTGATCCTGGTTACCAGGGTGATTTATGTACAGTTGGTAAGTGGAAAACTTGCCCTAAAATGTTTATTCCATTTGAACTCGATTGGAATACCAACAGCCAAAGTTTCAATAACAGCGTTTTTCATTTAACTCCCTCTCTCTATCTCTCACTCTCTATATATCTCTGTGTCTATGCATATAATATATATATATATATATATATATATATATATATATTATGCATCTTTGTTTGTCTTTCTTTGATAGCATGGTAGTTTACCGACATCACTAACTCTTGATTCACACAAGAAATGGGAAAGAAACTAATTACCAATTGATAAACTTTAAGCAATGGTTTAGAGTTGTTCTGAACTTAGATTAATGGAGAAATTTTTCATGTGGATAATTCCTTATATATTTATTCTTTACAAATATATACATTATAAATATATATATATATAAAGATATATGTTATAAATATGAATATATATATATATATATATATATATATATATATATATATATAAATAAATATGTATAAATATTCAAGAATGCGATGCTGGCTACTACGGAGAAGGATGCCTGATGGCCTGCAGTGAGCGCTGTGCTGGCACCAACAAATCCTGTCACCACATCAACGGCACTTGTGATAGAGGCTGCGAGCCAGGCTACAAGGATCCTTTATGTTTACAAGGTGATTAATTTGATAGAGATAAAGTATGCTGCGTGCAGTTTTGTTGTTCACCCCCAAAAAAAATCATAACAAAAAAAAGGTGAAAGAAATTCGTACTGTTTTCGGAATATATGCTTGTTTTAGACTCAAAGAGGAATCGTGCTCTGCAAAGTTAGATAAAATAAAACAAAACAAAACAAACAAAAATCATAACGAAAAAAAAAAAGGTGAAAGATATTCGTACTGTTGTCTGAATATGCTAGTTTTAGATTCAAATAGGAATCCATCTATTCAAAGTTAGATAAAATGAGATGCTTTTTTTCCAAGTATCCTGCCGTTTAGGCCTTTTCACCTGTCTGTCGCTTTTCAGATGGAAACAGAACTTATTTAAACATACATATTTTTAAATTAATTACAAAGTGTTAAAGAAATAATGCTTTTAAATATTATAAAAAGTAAGATCTTTAAATCGAGGCATCTGATTCTACACCTTTTCATGAAGCTGCATCTGAATCTTATCGGTGCTTGGTGAATATTTTTTATACTAGTTGGATTGGATCGCTTGCCAAGCAGGAGATGACACCAAATCGATAGTTTCCAGAATCTTCTCCGTTCGATGTAAATGTAACACATTTTATTTACTTAGTTAAAATGATACTGAGTACGCTGTTTCTAGAGTACTTGAAATACCATTTTTTTTATTCTAGGTCTACTATTAGTATCAGTGGCTAATTGCCTTGTATAATTATGAAGACTGGAATGGGACTATCTAAATTTAATTGTTTCAAAACTTTCTTGCATAACCGACCAATTGTTTTGTGGTGTAATGTTTTAAATGAGGCTAGAAGCATTGCTTATTTATTTTGTAATCAATAATGTCCAAAGGCCAAAGTTCTTTTAAAAAATGAAGTAAATCTACTTTATATCTATATTTTTCTCAGAGTGTGATGTTGGCCAGTATGGTGACGGTTGTATAAAGAGTTGCAGTCAACACTGTGCTGGAATAAACAACTTCTGCAACCCTTTGAATGGTACTTGTGACTTGGGCTGTGATCCTGGCTACCAGGGTGATTTGTGTGCCCAAGGTCAGTAACATTAGTAGTACTTGAAATAGTGGATGTCTTAAATGCAAATATGGGGAATAGAATCTTTTAAAAATTTTCTCCATACTCTGCAGTGGGCATATTTTTATAGAATACTGAGCAATTATTTTAAACTATTTATATTTCACATTGTAAATGCGAGTGAATTAATTTGAACTGTGTCGGCTTGAAAAAAAAATTATTGTTAAATACAAGTGCAGAATTGGCTGTCCAGATAATGAAGATTCCATATTTTACAGGTTTAAATCCGACTTGATATGAAATACAGCATCAAGTGTGACTAAAAATAGTTTAATACGTTTGAAGATTTTCATGTCGGATACAAAATAGGATAATCTCAGGTGATTTAGATTCAACCATGTAATGCATCTCTCAGATTGCAGCCTCGGCTATTTTTGGGAGAGAATAAGTTTTAAACTGTTTTATGTTTGTCCAAGAATGCAGCATCAGCTATTATGGTGAGGGATTTAGATTTGACCTTTTTATTTTTGTCGAAGAATGCAGCATCAGCTATTATGGTGAGGGATTTAGATTTGACCTTTTCATGTTTGTCCAAGAATCCAGCATCAGCTATTATGGTGAGGGATTTAGATTTGACCTTTTTATGTTTGTCCAAGAATCCAGCATCAGCTATTATGGTGAGGGATTTAGATTTGACCTTTTTATGTTTGTCCAAGAATGCAGCATCAGCTTCTATGGGGAAGGATTTAGATTGAACCTTTTTATGTTTGTCCAAGAATGCAGCATCAGCTTCTATGGGGAGGGATTTAGATTGAACCTTTTTATGTTCGTCCAAGAATGCAACATCAGCTTCTATGAGGAGGGATTTAGATTCAACCTTTTTATGTTCGTCCAAGAATGCAGGATCAGCTTCTATGGGGAGGGATTTAGATTGAACTTTTTTATGTTTATCCAAGAATGCAGCATCAGCTTCTATGGGGAAGGATTTAGATTGAACCTTTTTATGTTTGTCCAAGAATGCAGCATCGGCTTCTATGGGGAGGGATTTAGATTGAACCTTTTTATGTTTGTCCAAGAATGCAGCATCAGCTTCTATGGGAAAAATTGTAATGTGCCATGCAGTGACCACTGTGCTGGAGACAGCACACCCTGCCACCATATCAATGGTACCTGTGACTTTGGGTGCAATCCAGGTTACAAGGGTGCTTTATGTTTGCAAGGTAAGTCTTAATAATACAAACAAGAAAAAGGACTTTTAAGTATTATTAAATTGTGGGCAAACCCTGACTGGTGTGAATGTAATCTATCATTATGAATCAATTGTTTTGTTAATGAGTTTTTAATTTACAAAAATACTTGATGATTACAAAACTACATAAACTTACATCCTGTCTAATACCCAGTTGAGCAACATTGGCCATATTCTTCCATGAGCGATAAATTTCAATATACTATTTTAATTGTAGTCTAATAATGTTACGGTTATTAGTTATAAACTATTCAATTTATTATTATTTTAACTAAAAAAATTATTGTGAAACATATGTAGACACGTAGATTTTTTAACTTGAATAATCAAACAAGGGTTATTTACCATGATCATTTTATCATCAATCTCTCTACGCTTTAAGGCATGCAGAATTCCAGAAAATAAAAGGGAAATTTCTTATGAAACAGTGGAGTAAATGTTGAGTTCAGTTTGTGTAACCTGTTTTTTCTGTTTTATTAATGAAAACCCAATTCTGAAAACGATAGTTCTTAATACTCTTAGCAATGGGACTGATAAACTGTGCTATGATTTATAATTATAAATTATGACTTGTAAATTTGTGTTTTTATGAATGATGATCACTAAAAAAAAGCATTAATTATTTTGCCATCTGCAGCCAAAATCAACATATCCATCTATTTTTGGGTACGTCTAAGCTGCATATTGCTAGATACACTAAAGTGCTCGTTTTAGGTTATCGCTTTAAGACATAATTTTTGTTCTAAAAAGGAAACCAAGTTATGGAGCAATATGACAAAATAACTTTAATTATGATCTCGTTTAACTAAATGAAAACTACCTTACTAGCAGGTTAAGCAAAGTTTTAAAAATTATAAACTGTCAACTTTTATAAATAAAAAAGCCTAAAAAAGACTTTGATCATTTTGCCATTTATAGTCCAAACCAATGTACCCATATATTTTAGGGTACGCCTAAGCTGCAAACAGCAAGATTCTTTTTTGTGAAATCACTATATTGTCTCCTAATTGCGCCTAAAGTAATGTGATGTGCAAAAAAATTACCGTGGTGTTTAAATAAATATAAATATATATATAGAAATATATATATATAAATTATTTTATTTTATTCAGAGTGTGATGTTGGCTTCTATGGTGATGGTTGCACAAAGAGTTGCAGTCAACACTGTACTGGTAAGAACAACTCCTGCAACCCTGTGAATGGTACTTGTGACCAGGGATGTGATCCTGGTTACCAGGGTGATTTATGCACAATGGGTAAGTAAGAACAGTGTTTACTTAAAAGGCCTACACATAAGCAAGATATAAACAATTTTATTAGCGGTAAGAATTTGGTTTAAAAATGATTGTCAGTTTAGCAGTACGCAAACCATTATTTAAAAAGTTTAATGGAATTTCAATACATACTGTGGGCAAATATTGAACTAAATATTTTATGTTTCAAAATTTCAGTAGAAATGTAATTATTTTTCTTCGTGATGAATACATCACTGTTGTTTTCAAGGGGAGTAGGAATCTTTAAAATTCATCGTTTTGCATAAATGTGGTCGGCGCGAAAGAAAAAAACAAACAATATACCATAAATCCGAAGAAAATTTAATGATATAAAAAATCAGTGTTAGATTTTTAAACTAAGATCACTGAGATGTTACTGTTTTTGTAACCCTCAGATTGTAACAGCGGCTACTATGGAGAAAAATGTAAAATTCCATGCAGCGAAAATTGTGCTGGAAACAACTCAACGTGCCACAATGTCAACGGTTTTTGTGATCTGGGATGTGATCCGGGCTACCAAGGTGCCTTATGTATTCAAGGTGAGCCTGAAAAAGAATCAAGAAACAAATGACAACTGATTACCATAGAAAGTTCACTAATCGTGCTTCATTTGTGTCAAAAAAAATTATTATCATGAATATCATACTATCATGTATAATTTTTTTAAACAAAGTAATATTCCTTAGCTTCATATAATCTAAAACTCAATGTAGCATGATAATTTGAAAATTTTAAACACTGGCTGCAAATCAATGTCAAGTGAAATAAAAAATCCTATGAAGTTTTTAATCCTCTAAACTGATCGAACTTTCGATCCATCAAAGTTACTAGCTATCACAATCCTTCATGTAAAACTGTTCAACGAGACCTATCTAATTCAGAAATAATGTATGAACAATAGATTATAATAACAAGAAGAAAAGATATTTGCTATTTATTTTATCTCTGAACGATGTGAAGCTACAAAACGGGGCAACACCACTTCTATTGAAGACTTACAATAATTTTATTGTGCATCATATTTTTTATATTAACAACATTGAAAGAACCTTTTTTTTCATGAAAGCATTGTGTAATGGCAAAAGTAAAAAAAAAGGATGAAATAGTGAATTATGATATAAGAATGAATCAATCATTTAAGCACTACTCTAATAAGATAACTTTACATAACTTGAAGCAAAACTGAAATAGTAAGAGGAACCTTAAAATGAATAAAGAATCCAAAATGGTTTTATCGTCCAATTTGAGTTGGACAATAATATTATATTCGGAATTGAATTAGAATGCTAATAGTTCCAACATGATTTTGTTAATTATTTGTTTCACTCTTCTATGATGCCTTTAATTATGCGGTATAAAAATCGAATAATGCCTTTTAAATAAATGTTTTTCTTTTCTATCGTGTCAGAATGTGGTGTTGGCTATTACGGGCAGGGCTGTACAGAAGAGTGCAGCATACACTGTATCGGATTGAACAACACCTGTCATCATGTCAATGGTACATGTGACCTGGGATGTAATCCCGGCTACCTTGGTCATTTGTGTAATCAGGGTAAGACCTGGAAAAAAACAACTTATTTTCTCTTGTAAGTCAGTGAAGTAATCTCGATAAACAAACTGGACATTATGCATTCATATTGTTTTTCTTTCTCATAGGGAAAAAAACGATTATGTCAATGTGGTTGAACTTAAAACCTACCTCAAAATATATCATTTTTTATTTGTTACCAGAATGAAAAGCGCTGTTTTTAAACCCTTGCATCTTCTTTCATGGGAAAGAAACTACGCATTTATTAAACACTATAATCAGATGACATGAGAAGCTTCTTGATTTTTGAAAATGGAGGCTTTTCATAAATGTGAAGAATCAAATTAATAATGCCATTTATCTTCTAGAGTGTGACACTGGGTACTATGGGGATCGCTGTATGGAGAGCTGCAGTCAACACTGTATTGGGCAGAATAATTCCTGCAACCATGTGAATGGTACCTGTGACCTGGGCTGTGACCCTGGTTACCAGGGTGATTTATGTACTCTTGGTAAATGTGATAGCTTACAAAGGATCATGTTAACTAGGGCACTCTAGAAAAGCAAGTTTTCATCGCTTGTAAAACTTTGTTAAATTTCTAAACTCCTGGAATCTTTATTCCAATAGAAAAAGCAATATGTAAAAAGAAAAATCGTATCATCTAAAAAACTAGCTTCTAAATCGAAGTACATTTAGATTACAAACTAACAATTTTGTCCTTTGTTATTGAAAATACCTTAAAATACATTTATGTTGATTTTTGTGTTTCATGGTTTTTTTTTCGGAAAAATTCTAAAGAAATAAAATTAATCTTTTTTTTGACACAAAGAAAAAACTTCATTTATTTATTACTTTTTTTACTTATTTTATAAATAAGTTCAATAATAATTTACTAAACCAATGCCAGTGTCCTAAATCAACGATTGAACACAGATTCCGTTTCTATTATTTTTTAACTTCAGATTGTAACAGCGGCTACTATGGTGGAAGTTGTCTGGTCCAATGCAGTAAACACTGTGCTGGAAACAACAATTCCTGCCACCACATCATCGGTACTTGTGATCTCGGCTGTGATACTGGGTACCAAGGGGCTTTGTGTATACAAAGTGAGCATGACGAAAAAAGGTTTAACAGTAAAACTTTGTAATATTAGAACTTTATCCTCCGCGCGCTGTTTGTTTCACACAGAGGAAGATGTTGACAGCAAAGGTTTCGTCTGAGAGCACAACAGGAACAAAGATTTTTAAAAAATTATTACATGAATATTTTTAAAGGTTCGCTTGTAATTCAAAGCCCAGACCAAAGACAATAGAAGACTTCAAAGTGTGCTGGCACAATCACAACTGGAGATTGCAAGCATTTTTCCGTGATAGATAACGTGTAATTCTAGAAACAATCGAGCCATACCTGTAAGGTGATGATTGTTTCCAATTTTGACGTCAGGAACAGAGTGGTAATATGAGATACACGCCGGCCGTTCCCAGTCACATTTTAGCCCGTCACAGTTGTGAGTACGGTACGTCAATCCAGCACTAGCTGAAAACCTTGTTACTGCATTATGCATTGATCATGAAACATTGGGCGTTCAGACAAAAAATGTTTGAATGATGGGAAGGATAAGGAGGGCGTATTACCACTCGGTTCTCGACAAAAAATCGTCAAAATTGGAAACAATCATCACCTTACAGGTAAGTCTGGATTCTTTCTACAATTTCAACTCACCGTCGTCATTCCACTCGGTGGTAACATTAGATTTTAGAGCCACAACTGTGACGTCAAAGCCACAGAGAAGATTAATAATTATCTTTGTTTACATTTTGAATGTTTTCACATAGTTGAAAATTGTTTGTGAATATACAAAACGGTATATATAACCGTAAATGGTATTTACAGAACTTTATGTAATTAGCACAGTAGTGTGCAACTTTCTTGAGACCATCCAGCAGCAGTAAGTATTGCTTTTACAGGCACGCCTAGGTTCATTGCATAGGATATACTAGCAGCGCGCTTGCTGTGGCGGAGTAAATATCTCTACATTAAGTCCTGCCATCTCCATAATATGCTTTGTCCACCTATGAATATTGTCCTTACTCACTGGTTTGTAAGGGCTCTGGTAACTGATGAGTAGTTTACTAAATTGGTTTTTTGATCTGACATCTTTTGTTCTGCTCAAATATTCTTTCAACGTGTTTACTATACACAAACTTTTATTGTCTGGGAAAGCTAGCAATTCTAAAGGGTTCTGATGATGACCGCGACGCGAATGCTTCAAGAGCTTATTGCAGAAAAACACATACATATCTTTCATTTGAGACGGCCATGTTATCTATATCCAGAGCATGAATCTTTTGTGACCGCTGTCCTGACAAAATACCTAAGAAAAATTTGAGTTTTAAAGTTAGCTCTTTGAGTGTTAAAGTATCATGTGGAATGTGGAAACCATGGTTCTAAAAAATCTAGCACACGTTGGCGGTCCCAGATTGTGTTTTTGCTCTCAAATGGCAAATTTGGGTTGGTTTCAAAAGCTCCTTTCATGAAGCGTTGGACACAGTCAAGGCTACCAACGTCTTCTATTTCATCGCTAAGTTTCATAGGATTACCTTAGTGCTCTCACGGTTTGTCAAGTCTTTCCTGTCTTTTGCTCTTTTGGTGAGTGCATCGGCTGCTTTTGCAATAGCGATAGTGGCTTTACTTCTGTTCTTTTATAGCTTCGTTAGGCGCACGTCTATTTTCTCATACTGACCTCGCAACATGTCCAAAATTTTTCTTTGTTGTACTTGGAGCGCCTCGCAATATCATAATTATGTTGCGCTATCTTCTCCTTCATCTTTTCCTCAGTGGGGGCTTCAGTGAATTGCTTTGTTATGAAAATGGCCAGTTCTTCTGAGATCGGCTCACCGACTTCTTTCACTTCAAATTCATAAAGTGCGTCCTTGAACCAATCCCCCTCGGAGTCGGATATATATATATATATATTAATTAACTTATATATTAATGAAAAAGTCAGTTTTTCTTCAAACCCCTTGCCATTTTGTATGATTAACACGTATTTCTTTTCTTTATCTGAAGTAAAGAAACAGAAAAGCCATAAAAGGGTTTTCTTATTTTGGCAGTGTGTGATGCTGGTTATTACGGTACCAGATGCTCCAAAAAATGCAGTGAACATTGCGCTGGAAATGAAAACTCCTGTAACAATACAGATGGGACTTGCAGCCTAGGCTGTGATCCAGGTTATCACACAGCTTTATGTAATGAAGGTAAGTGGATCCTTGAGTACTCACTGTCTTTGTTTGATAATTCATTTGAGGCTTTTACTGTCTTCCTGTGATAACTCATTTGAGGCTTTTATTGCCTTTCTTTGATAATTCATTTGAAGCTTTTTCTGTCTTTCTGTGATAACTTATTTGAGGCTTTTACTGTCTTTCTGTGATAATTCATTTGAGGCTTTTACTGGCTTTCCGTTTAACGGTAAATTTACAGACTTCCGTAATGAATTTGTAAATATGATGTACAATGAGTCATAGATACTTTTTATGGTATATATTTTTCAATATTTACTTTATTTGTATTTTGCAGAATGCTATCTTGGTTTTTACGGTGAAGGTTGTGTGAATAATTGCAGTGAGCACTGTTTAGGTGCAGACAACTCCTGCCACCATGTTACCGGTACTTGTGACCTGGGCTGTGATCCAGGCTACCTTGGTGCCTTATGTACGATGGGTATGTCACAAACTGGTAGTAAATAAGAAGAGTAGAAAACAGTGGAATAAAAAATCATGTTGGCAATACTTTTTAAGGAGGAGCAGCATGATTGTGTCATATGTGTGTGTGTGTGGGGGGGGGGAGGAGAAAGTAAATCAATTAAAGAAATGAAGAGAAAAGTTATATAGACTGTGTGAGAAAGAAGGGAGAAACAATTATAAAACATAAGACAAATAAAAGTGACGGAGAAAAAGAGAGACAGTCATAGAACTCAGGCAATAGGACGAGTAACACAAATTGGAATAAACTTGAGTAAATAAGATAAGATATACTTTTTATATATGTTTAAATGGAAAGAGAAAGGAGAATATCAAGTTCATCACACGTATTGTTGTTTTTTCTTATCTTGATAAGTGTGTTCATTAATTGTAGTCTGTGTCTCTTCTTCTTCAGCTCCCCCACGAGACGGAAAAGTTGAAGACTTGGATGATGACGTTCAAGGTTACCTCCCTTATGTTGTTGTTTTTTCTTATCTTGATAGGGTGTTCATTAATTGTAGTCTGTGTGTACTCTTCCTCAGCTCCCCCACGAGACGGAAAAGTTGAAGACTTAGATGATGACGTTCAAGGTTACCTCCCTTATGTTGTTGCTGCTGCTGTTGCCTTTATCGCTGTTGTTGTGGTTGCAGTAAGCGTTTTTGTGTACAGGTTTGTTGCTTTTCTGATACACTTACTTCTTACAAATTTTAAATTTCAGACATATAGAAAATTTAGTAACGCTATTGCTTGATATTGTTATACAGGCTAATGGTGAAATCTGGCTTGATTATTGGTCAGAATAGTGCAAATATTTTTGCAGGCCATGGTCGTTTTGTCACAAATGTATAAATCTTCTTTCAGGCGACGAAAATCCGCTCAAAGACAGAGTCACCAGAAACATAAGATTGATGAACCAATATCTATAGAAGAGTTGAATGGAAGCAGCGTGGAACCAAACAAGATGCAGACTGCTGAGATGTGATTTTACTCATTATTTATTAGTAGTTTATTTTTTTGCAGAGTAAAGTTGTCCTAACTGAACATTATCAGATTGTTTTCAATAATAGGAGCAGTTAATATGCGCAGATAGAAGTTGTTTGTCTAAAACAAAAAAGTTGCTGTCTCTAAATCAGAGTTTTAGAAAATGGAATACATAGATTCATAGATTAAATCAATGTGGAAGATATTATTTCTCGATTGAAAAGATGGTAAAGTTGATTGATAATGGTGGTTGTTAATCGTAAATCATCTATGCATTACATTCAAAATATTTGCATGTCGCTTCCAGATTTATGTGATAGAATGAATTTCTAGTGACATAAGAATTTGATGCAGTTGTCATTCAAAATTTAGCTATGAAGAATAAACAACTCCTACACATTGATTGTCAATGCAGTTATTAAGTTAGAATTAAAATTAATCTTTTCAAAGTGTACATATTTAACAAAGTAAAACAATTTTTTTCGGGAAGGCAATGGAGGACAAGACTGTTGAACTAAAAAAAAAATAATTAAAAACTGGCCAATATGGCGAAACAAGGACAACTGTTTAGAGAAAGAGATTTTAATTATATTTGCATATTTATAACTCATGACGTATGCTTCCTACATTTGGTCAAAGAGTGAAAAATCAAGTTGATAACAAAAATGAATTAGTTTGATATTTTCATGTTAATTTAATTCATTTAACCTTTATCCATTGGTGATTGATTATGAAACCATCTGTAGCCCATAAAGTGGTCCTTAGGCATATTTTATAGCTAAACACTTAAGGGGTAATAAAGGAATACACGAAGTAAACTAATTTGTCATACTGAAAATTTCATCTATTAATGAAAGTTAATAAAATCTTCAAATATCAATTTTTCTTCTTAGATGTCATATTGACTCATTTATACGGCAAACAATATTATTTTCTGATCAACTTCACTTATATGACAGCTATTGTTTGCCATTGTTTATTATGGTTTCAAAACTTTCATGGCGCATTGTATAAAATAAAAGCTGTAATAGCAAAAATCCTGAAGCCAGGGAGAGAGAGAGAGAGAGACAGACAGACAGACAGACAGACAGGCAGACAGACAGACGGAGACAGAGAGAGACAGAGAGAGATAGATAGACAGAGAGAGATAGAGAGACAGAGAGAGATTGAGAGACAGAGAGAGATAGAGAGACAGAGAGAGATTGAGAGAAACAGAGAAAGAGAGAGAATGAAACAGATAAAGAGAGAAACGAGAGAGAGAGAGAGAGAGAGAGAGAGAGAGAGAGAGAGAGAGAGAGAGAGAGTTTGCATGATTATGTTTCTCTTTCTACTATTTTGATTACTGTGAAATCATTGTAAGTATCATTTATTTTGACAAGAAATTGTGCTTTTCCGTAAAACTGAATACGTATGAATTCCTTATTGCCCATACCATAGTCTTTGATTCACACTATCCTGCCTGATGTGTTTAAAACGTAATTCATCAATATTGTGAAAGAAAAAAATAAAGAAAGTTTTCCCTACTGAGATCAAATGAACGTATGTTTTTCATTTAAATATAGTCTATTCAGTTTGATATAGCGAATTCAATTTTATCTTTGAAATTTTTAATGTTGTTTTTCCACCTTCCTCTAAAATCAAAATTAGTCAGTCATCATCATTGCGACAATCTGTAGCTATGTTTGTAATCATTAAAAATGTGGTTTTTGTAGTTTTTTTTTTCTCAAATCTTTATATATTGCTGGTCGACGAATGTATTGTCTGAAATGAAATCTTCGATTTTATGTGTTTACCACTGCTAGTGGTTATGTCCAGGTTCCTTCATTTAACATAGAAATGTTCAACCCCTGAGGCTGTCTTGGTCAAATTAATCAACTATTCGAAACGACTAGTTACCCTGAAGTCTTTACACGTATTTTTTTTAGACGTGGAGTAAAACCGTCGCCCAAAGGGTCTGCAATGATTTGCTGGTTGAGGATAATAAACTTGCCGAAAGTCTAGAGGAGTAAGCGTTGGAAGCCATGACGGCACGTTGGGACGAGTAAAAAAAAATGAAAAAATAATTGTATTCAATCAGCAGGAGAAACTTGGGTTCAGAATACTTCTTTCAACTTTAACACTGATGTTTCACGGTTACGAACTATACTAGACTATGAAATATTCTTTGCAAATTTTTAAGCGATTATTTTGACTATATTTTTAAGCGATTATTTTGACTAAATTTTTAAGCGATTATTTTGACTAAATTTTTAAGCGATTATTTTGACTAAATTTTTAAGCGATTATTTTGACTATATTTTTTAAAACAAAATAGAGCCGAGAGGCAAGAAAAGTCGAAGCAGAAAAACAACCATAAAAATGGGGTGGGAGGGGGGTGGTGGTGGAAAGGAATCAAGATAATACGCAAAAATATGTATTTTTTAAAGTAAAGCCGATATTAAAATTCTAAAAAGTTCATAACACCTTCGAATTTGATTCAATAAATAAAATTTTGTATTTGTTTGTTTTTAAACATTTGGAACAATGCTTTTTATTTGTATTTCTTTTTATCATTTACTTTTCCTTACTAATGTACTCTATCAACCCTTACTTTACCCGTACTCTCATTTGATACTCGAAACATGGATGTACAACAAGTGTACGGGAACAACAGTATGGAATTAATAGAACAATAAGAGGGTCTAGGATGTTTTCAGCATTCCTAATTTCTTCATTTTGCTGTCTTGTATACTTTCGTTTTAAAATAACTTTTGTAAAAATATTGACAACACAACTAGATGTTTAAGTCTAAGTGGTTTTGAAATATTATCCAGTGCAAGCTGAGCCACATTCTGTTGTTTATGCTTATGTTTTTCTTTCTTAAATCCATGCTGATCAGTGTGTCAATTTTTTAATTCTATTTTGGCTTCCAAATTGAATGCATTATGTTAAAGGCAGTTTAAGTCTACCTTTTTAAAGCGACCTTTGTTTTAAGAAAATGACGCTAAGACCATACAGCACATGCAGAAAATTCGAAAAAAGCTCTAAGGAAATAAAGAAAAATCCATTACACTACGGACATCGTAACTCCTTTTTTTAGCATAGCTATTCTTTGTATAACACAAAAATCATATCCTCTATTTTAATTTCATTTTCTTTAAAGTTCCGCTTTGTAGCTCGGATGTTTACTTCTGTGTTGTTTTTCTTTTGTTCTTGATTTTTCTGTCATTATGAAGGCGTGGTGTCCAAAGCTCAAGCTTAATTAACAATTTGAGTTGCAATTTACTTCCTTTTTATGCTTTTTTACTGTCTATCATTACTACTACTACTACTACTACTACTACTACTACTACTACTACTACTACTACTACTACTACTACTACTACTACTACTACTACTGCTACTACTACTACTACTACTACTACTACTACTACTACTACTACTAGTACTACTACTACTACTATTACTACTACTACTACTACTACTACTACTACTACTACTACTACTACTACTACTACTACTACTACTACTACTACTACTACTACTACTACTACTACTACTACTACCACCACCACCACCACCACCACCACCATGACAGGCAAGATGAGTGAAAAAAAATTACCACAGTGCCAGAACAGATAAAACAAACGAACAAAATGAGAGAGTAAAAAATGTAGGTGGGTATTCTGTGAGAAAAAAAAGAATTGAGTATCAGTTAGAAACAGGAAGAGAAAGAGGGAGGAAGAATGAGTTTGAGGAAAAAAAGAAGAGAGAGAGAAAGAGAGGAGGTGAGAGGTAAAGAGAGAGACAGACAGATAAACAGAGAGACAGACAGACAGATAGACAGAGAGAAGACAGAAAGAAGCAATGCTGATAAAAAAGCGACAGACACAGAAGAAGTTGACACCTCTATTCAGTGATTTGATAAAAAAACAAGTTGAAGCAAAAGGAAACGCATGTAATATATATACGAAAAAATCTTAGAGAAAAAGAGAGAGAGCGAGAGACAGAGACAGAGTGACAGAAAGACAGACAAACAAACAAAGGGAGAGGAAAAAAGTGGGTTAGGAAATTAAAGACAACGCTAGATAAAGAGCGATTAACCAATAAAAGGAAAGAGCAGGAGAACGTCTGAAACCAGGAAGATGTTCATGTGGGAAATATTTGGATTTGTGAGCGAGAAAAAGACACACTTGAAAACATAGGCAGTGACGAAGGAAAGAACGATCAGCTAGACAAACAATTTGGGAGAGACTGAGAGAGAGAGAGAGAGAGAGAGAGAGAGAGAGAGAGAGAGAGAGAGAGAGAGAGAGAGAGAGAGAGAAAGTTATGAAATAAATGGACAGATAATTGATGATAATAGAAGAGAGACTGTGACAGGATAAAAACTAAACAAAAATGAGAGGAAAAAAGAAGAGGTAGAAAATCTGAAATTGAGGAAGAGAGGATAATTAAATGTGAAAAGAGGAATTTAGAAGTGAGATTCAGATGGAGAGAGAGAGAGAGAGAGGGGGGGGGATGGAGAGAGAGTGAGGGAGAGGAAGAGAGAGAGAGAGAGGGGGGGGATGGAGAGAGAGTGAGGGAGAGGGAGGGCGAGAGAGAGAGAGAGATTGAAAGAAAAACTGATCGACAGATCCAAAAGAATTAGTTTTACCAATACAGCGTGTGGTAATTTTTTTTTATTATATTCTTACACGAATAAAAAAAATAAAACAAAATATTAAAACTGCATAATTATAGGTAAGTGAAAACCATAAAGTTCATGGAATGATAGCCAAATCCAACTGTCAAACATTTGGTTGGGAACAAAAGAAATATTCATAAAAGAAATATACATTTGTATAACGATAGTTAAATAAGAACAAGAGTCAAACGAGCCACATTTTTTTTAGACAAAACCAAAGAGGTCAAGGTTTAGGAAGAATTTTGTCATCAACCAAAATAGAGCTAAAACTGTTCAAGTCAACCTTCACTTGTCCTCAAAATACGGCAATATATCTATTCCTTGTTCTATTCAGAATTAGTTCATTACCAAGTGCCTCTATATCATCATATATGTATTCTCATAGACTAGACATACACTGTACATAAACATAGAAAAGACAATGTCTAAACGGGGAATCCCCTAAGATGAAGAAGTTAAGAACCCAGACTTAGCGCATAATTACAGAGACAAGACAAGCGTCAGCTTTGACAACAATGCACCGACAAACCAACAATGAAACTGTAATAAAGGAAGAACTACAAACAGAGTCAAGGTCATTCTGCAGACTAACAAGACCACTTATCTTTACTCAAAGCTTAACACACACACACACGAGAAATTTTAATTTGGTGTCTGCGACAAACATTAGCTTATAAATTATCTCGATTGCTTTTCGAAAACAAAAGATCTAAGTATTGAGCACTGCCTGAAAAGCAGCAATCTCAAACATGAGCATAAAGAAAAGAGAGAAGTGATGACGATACTTCAAATTGAGCAAACGAGTCTAGAGAGAATGGCGAGAAGGCACTCAATAGTTAAAACAAGAAATTATTGTTATAAAACACTAAGAAATTCGGAACAATTTCATTCGTAGTAATTAACAAGGAAGGACATTGCAGAGTAGCGCTCGCTATATTTAGTTTTATCTTTAAACTTCATACCCCTGTCAACCCACTATTATATACGTCTAGGAGTAAAAAAAAATACATTGAAATTTTCTTCAGTACATCAGAATCTAGTAAATTTCGGAAAGTGTGTATTTTTTTTCGTTGTTAAAATAATATGTAAATAAGTGTTTTTAGCCTTTAAGCGATTGATTGTCCACAATATCTGACCATGATAACATTGATACTGGCCACCCTGGTTGTCAGCGCATCAGCAAGTGAGTTCAGTTTATTTTTAACTGAGGAACTTAAACAAAGGGATGCAAGTTTAAAGTCTTTTTTATTATGTCAAGCTTAAATGCTTACATGTTTGACCATCAAAGCAGGTTCAACATTTAAATAAACTTGCTGTAGAAAATAAAATTGCGCTATAATTGTATTTCTTTTGTATCTTCCTAAAACTTATTATGCATTTTTGAAAAAACAAAAAAAACAAACAACAACCCGTATTTTAATTTAAACAGAATTTATGACATCTTAATGCAATTTTTAGCTGGCTCTTATAAAATTCACGATATTACTGACTTTTTAATTCTTACACTTCGGAGCGTTGGTATCAGCGTTAAAAAGATCTGAATGTTTTGGGTCCACAACACAGCAGCCTCCACTTTATCTGGCAGCTCTCTAATATGTTTTGCTTATATAAGGGCAGAACACTTAGGTATTTGCTCAATTTATTTCCTACCTGATTGTCTCTGAATGCATGCAGTCTTTTCTTCGTGATAGGCATGACTGATACGAAAAAAACCAGAACCAGATAAACTGGCGAGACCGAAAAAGAGATGATGTGAAGGAATATTTGAATAATTCAGTTTCACTAAAAAGTTTGTGTACTTTTGATTGAGATAAAACTCCAGAGGTGAACACAACAATATTTTAAACCAGACAACTGTAACAAATTGTAAATAAAAATAGTTGTGTATCTTATTTTTTAAAAGCTAATTGTGGTTATTTGATTTCAGTACTGTATAAACAAAAGTTTACATAATGAAAAATTGGCGATTAACGTTGATGACAATTTAAATATTTTTTTTTACTCTTCAAATTGAGTCAGGAACTAGAAATTTGTTCAATGAAAATCTAGGAGTTAGAAAACATAGGAATGTATGATTATTCAATGGACGTGAAAAATATATCTGGATTTAGACTTTAATGACTGTCAGTAATTAATTTATCTGATGCAGGCATTCTTTTGTCAAGAACTAGAATATCAGTTCCTTGCGAGTCCTATGACAGCCTTTTTGTTTTTCCGTACATGATTACGAATGTTGTAATATAGGTTCGGAATGTTCAACGGAAGCAAACTATTCTTATTTGAAAACTTCTCTCATAATAATCGTGACACATGTGGTGAAGGTTCTACACAGAAAAAAACATTGACGTCGACATTTAGGTATGACATTTTGGTATAGAATTAAGTTCTTTTTTGCACCAGGTTATTCTCACTGGGTACTCCTCAAACTGCCCTTTAGACCAATGCTAGGCTAGATCCAAGAGGTTTAAAATCAGGGGTAATTATACCAGTCTATTTGAAAGCATGAGTGGCCAATCGTCAAGATGCAAAATCCATATGAAGATCATAAACAAAAAGACATCTAACTTATTATGCCTTGAAATCTATAATTTTATTTTGTTTTATATTTTTCTCTTTTATACATTATATGCATTTTTTATATCTAGTTCTGCGCCTCTAAGCTTTATTCGAGAAAAAAAATCCAGCAACAAAAAACAATTTCTTCCCATATTTCAATAGTATTTATTTTATGTATTATTCTTTAGTGACGAATCGTCATTGAAACTTTATAATAGCTTTAACATTTCCTTCTAAAGTTTCTGATTGTAAAAATTCTTTGATTTCTCAGCGTTTTGTTCAGATGGATGGATCGAAAGCAGAGAATCTGTCACGTGTATCAAGGTGATGGAGAACGACAAAACTTGGCAAGAAGCAAGAACCGTTTGCAAAAGCCTTGGAGGAGATTTGGTCAAAATCGTGAACAAGAAAATGAACGACTTTGTCTATGGTAAAAGTTGTTGTTTTTAATAGATAAAGAGAAAAAAACTGACTTAAAACAATGAATCGAACCTTCAATTTATCAGATCAGCTTTTATGTAACTTTAATAATAGACTGTAGACCTTGGTCTCAGAGAACTGCAAAGACCATTTCAAGTTCTTTATTTTTATCAACCTGCCAGATTGAAAGCATTTTTTTTTCCTTCCGATCATTCCTCTTTTTTATTTCCTTTTTAACCCCTTTTAGCACAAATACAATCCCACGGAAGGATTTGGTATTGGATTGGATTAAGATTGGATGAGCGCGGGAACATGCGATGGTTGGATGAACACGATGAGGTAAGGGTGCCATGAATTTGAAAGGATTGAATTCTTATAATAATGAATTTTTGAATAGTTAAAAGGTTTATTTATGATGTCTCATTATCTACCAAGGAACTGTCTGTATTTTTTCTCAGCCTCCCTTTACAGTTTGGTTAGAGGGGGAACCCAACAAAAACGGGTCCTGTGGAGAAATCCAAATTTATGGGGCTGGAAAATGGAATACCTTTTCCTGCAATTTCAGCCAGGCTTTCATCTGCGAGAAATACCCAGGTAACCGATGGAAAATGGACTAATTTTTTTTTTTGCTACGAAAATGTCTCTTAATGTCCTCCTTTCATAAGAAGACTACACATTCCTACAAAACTTATGTAAAGAATCACTGCCTGTAGAGAAACTGTACATTTGTATCAAGTTACAAGATAATGATTATTTAAAAGATCTTTAAACGCGTTGCAATTTTACTAAATCAGCTGACTATTCTTGTTCCATAAATTAGTGTGTCTGCAATCTTCTTTTTTGTAAATTGGACTAGGATTGGTAGCAACTTTACCAACATAACCTTGCTATATGCACGAAAGCATTCATTTTAGTGACTCGCTTTATTACGAGATGCGAAAAATTGTGTTAGTTACCGACAAAAATAAACAGGTCGATGAAATTTTAGTTCGTGTTCGTTTTGAGCTCAGTATAAGTTTGGAAATTTCACATTTGATCCGTTGTTTTATAACCTGATTAATTCACGAGTTCTTAATATCCACGAAGATAAGGAGGTAATTCCTTTTTTTTTTTTTTTAAATTTTTGTGGCAGAAAGCCATATTACAAAATTAACATGAAAACATATGGACATATTTTGATGATTATCTTTGAATAAAACGCTTCAAACATGGGAATGGACGCAAATTTCAATCCAGAAAATTACTAATTTCTATCTGCTAGTAATGAAATATAACACAGGATTATTCATGTATCACATTTCAAGAAATCCTCTATATTTCAAATTTGATTAGGTATTTACTAAACATGCTGCTCTTTTCTGATGTATTTTTTTTCTTTCTTTCTTTTTTATTCTTATATTTATGTATATATATATTACATATATATATATATATATATATATATACATATATCGCTAAAAATTAAAATCATTGATCGTGTGACTTCCAAGAGTCTTCATGTACCTTTATTCTCTGAACTAGCTCATTTAATTTTGAATTTTGACTTTTTCTTAAGCCTTCTTGTTTCATCGATAATCCATGTTTAATCTACAACTAAACAGTGCAGATGGAGGTTTATGGTAAATTTTGAAATTAGATTGGTAGTTTACAAATATTTGAATAGCTTCGCTGTACTGATAGAGCTTAAAACATAGTTTAGATTGTGAAGACCACAATAAAATCATAAAAAATTAAGTTAGCAAATCTGTTAACTCAATAGGTAGAAACGCATTGGGGAGCTTGATAACAGAGAAGAAACCCCCCCTTGTAGCAAGTGTTTCGGCCTTGAACTTCTGACACTCTAAGGGGGCCGGGCCACACCCAGGTCATGACTCCCAGGTGTTTCCCTGTTATCTTTTATATATATATATATATATATATATATATATATATATATATATATATATATATACATATATCAAGGGATATAAATAGATAAATAGGTAAATAGATAGATAAATATATATATATATATGTGTGTGTGCGCGTGTTTATGTATATGTTTACACATTATTTTTTAATATAGTCAATTTTATTCGTTTTAGTAATGGAGAAACTTAATCAAAAAGAAATTAATGATAATATCATTATTTCGTCAACCTAGATCCACGTTGAGTTTAAGAGATCCTTGGGAGATTCTTTTTTGTATTGTTTTTAGCCGCTTTAAGTGTCCATGTCAGTAAATACGGGTGTGGGAAAGAGAAAGAGGAAGTGAGAGAGAGAGAGAGAGACAGAGAGAGAGAGACAGAGACAGAGAGAGACAGAGACAGAGAGAGACAGACAGACAGACAGAGAGAGAGAAAAGGAGAGAGAGAGAGAGGAAGAGAGAGAGAGAGAGAGAGAGAGAGAGAGAGAGAGAGACAGACAGACAGAGACAGACAGACAGACAGAGAGAGAGAAAAGGAGAGAGAGAGAGAAAAAAAAAGAGAGAGAGGGAGAGAGACAGAGAGACAGAGAGAGAGACAGAGAGAGAGACAGACAGACAGACAGAGAGAGAGACAGACAGACAGACAGAGAGAGAGAAAGAAAGAGAGAGACAGACAGACAGACAGACAGAGAGAGAGAGAAAGAGAGAGAGAGAGAGAGAGAGAGAGAGAGAGAGAGAGAGAGAGAGAGAGAGAGAGAGAGAGAGAGAGAGAGAGAGAGAAATGGGGGCGGGGGAATACGCATAAACTTCCGTGTTTAGAAATAAAAAACTTTAGATCCGTCTTAGGCTCTTTAGCCGCTTTCAGTTTTTCTCACATCAGTGATAAAATGTATGTGCGTGTGTGTGAGACAGAGACACACACACACATAGAAAGTAAAGTAGTGGACGAGAAGAAAACTCATGACTCTCCTGTAGTTAGAAGGAGAAAATTTTGAATCCGGCATGGGGTCCTTCCGATTTTGTGTGTGGGAGAAAGAGAGAGAGAGAGAGAGAGAGAGAGAGAGAGAGAGAGAGAGAGAGAGAGAGAGAGAGAGAGAGAGAGAGAGAGAGAGAGAGAGAAAGGGTAAGAGAGAAAGAAAGACATAGCGAGACAGAGCGAGAGAGAGACAGACAGAGACAGAGACAGAGACAGAGAGAGACAGAGAGAGAAAGACAGAGAGACAGAGAGAGAGAAGGAAAGAGAGACAAAGAGAGAATTACGGTTTACGAGAGAATTCCCCAGGTAAGAGTGGGGTGTTATTAATCAGCGACATACTGACTCCCTTCTTACCAAAATAAATATAATTACTTGAAAAAAAAATTGTTTTTATTCTTATAACATTCAAAGTTTTCCCGTAGCTCTTGAATTTGCGATTGTCCGTGAAAACTTTGACGTTACACATTACCACGACAAGTACCAGCCTTCTCACAAACTATAGTAACCGGTACAAAAATAATGTTTGAAATACAGATCCAACCTGATTCAAGAATCGATTTATCAATTTTCAGGATTATTTCACTCAAGTTATAGAAAACGCACGTCTGAAACTAGATTTAATTTCTTTATTAGAGAATCTAAATGCTGGATTTTCTTGGTAAAAACAAACTGAATAATATATAGGGTCGCCGACTAATTTCTTCACTAATAGAATCCGATGGTTCTTCTTTCAGTTACCGGTAATATTTTGATATTATGATTTTAGGCCCATTCAATTTCTACGTTGTCTTGATACAAAGCGCTAATTCACGTGGGGAAAGGTGAAGTCTTTGCTCCGGATTAATTTAAAATATAAATCTTTCTTTCTTCAAAATCTCATTTACGATTTTTCCATGAAGTCTCATTCTATCAATTCGGGCTCTATAGCTTGTAATTAGACCTGACTGGGACTTACGAATGTAATAGAAGGAACCAATCTACAGGTTAGTGTTCGTTTTGCATTCCCGTGCTGATGGCGCGACTTCAGACCTGGACCAAAGGTAAACAAGAATAAAACCAAGAACAAATATCAAGGCTAGAGATGCGGGAGTCGCGGTAAAGAAAGACGAGGGCAGGGGCTGAACTTTTGTAAAACTGAAGAAGTTTTACCCGCATTTCTCATCGAAATCCATGTACGTTTCTTATGCACTTTTGACGGCAAGGATTTCCAGCTCCATGCGCTGCTAGGGTGACTTGAGTTTGTCCAGGTCCATTCTGGGCCGGAATCCGGAACAACGAAATTACGGAACATTCCGAAAAATTTGCTCTCATGGAAATATGAAACGCAGAGCAAAATTAGTAACAAATATACTATAATTTTATCTGATCTTGTACAAGAGCGCTTTTTTTTTAAATATAGCGCTATTATAAAATAAATACCGATAATGTGTCTTTATTCATGCAGTTTGCCCTATGAAGGAAACTTGTAATTGCAATATTTAAAAAGAAAGTGAAATAAGCCAGATACACTGAGGCATCATTCTAAATACAACATACGCTTCATCTTCACATTCATAGGTTCCAACCAACCTGGAATGTATAATATTTATTCACCACTTTATGAAATATTATAAAAACATTTAACTTTAAAAAATACAACTTCAAAAGATTAAAAATAGAAGTGAAATAAAAACAGTTTAATGTCGAAATTTCATGTAACGGGCGTAATCTCCGAATATTTTTAACTATTTCAGAAAATCAGGAAAACAGTTATTTTTTTATATTGTCAGTATACATCCATGCCCTCATCTTTCCATTTTCAATATGAAAGTCGATGCTTTCTGAACACTTAAAAACAAGACGGAAAAACGTATAATTGAAATTGTTCACGTATGAAATTTACCTAAGCTTGGTGATATTAAATAAATGTTCAACTCGCCTTCCAGAGTGTCCAGAAGGAAAGTACGGAGTAAATTGCTCAACCACCTGCAGTGTTCATTGCGCTGGAAAGAAGAACCCATGTGACCATAAACACGGATCATGTGACCAGGGCTGTGATGCAGGCTATAGGGGATCTTTATGTACCCAAGGTTTACATTTCTTCACCATTGATCTTATGATTGCTTGGTCGAACATTCTCGGATTTCATAAATGGGTGCTATTAAACAGGCTCATTTACTAACATTTGTGATTTAAATTTAATGTATGTACTTTAAATGGGATCTTGCTCAATAAAATTGTACCACATTATTGACAGATGAAGCTAAAACTTTGGGAAACAATTACAAATGTATTCTGGCGTATATAGCGACACAAATGCATTTTTAAGATGTAATTATGATTATTATTTGACACATAAAAAAGAATTGGAACATTCGGTAAAAATTCGGCGAGTTACTGGCTGGTGGAACAATGCATGTTACAACAATTATTGATAAAACCTGGGATCAGGAATTTCACGTTAGGTATTAACTGTGTTTGCACTGCAGTTTTGTGTTTATTGTTCTTCTCTCTAATCTTGCTTTACTATTGTCTTTTATTTCATTACGCTTTGTGTTAAACATCAAGTAGACGTAACTTTTCCAGAATATTTGGATACAAAAGGGCATCAAATTTAGATTATGAGGTTAATGATTTTACTATGCCTAAAGCTAAGATTTGATTAATTGTGTGCTACTAATTTTTTACCTAAGTCTCTTTGTTCATTTTCTTTGCAGAAGTCAAACTTTTACAGATACGTAAAAACTACTTAACTGAAGTCTTAGAAAAACGAGAACAGTTCCATTTAAATTTTTAAAAATTAGAAGACTTTGGGCATGCTTAATTTAAAAAAATATAAGATTGTCGGTTAATTTCTTCATCTTTCTATTTAAAATATTAAGTTGATAACTGTTATCTATTAATAGGATATTGTGAAAAATACACAGTATAAAATATTCAAGCATGAAAACTACCTGGACTAGGTGATGTTTATTTCAACTTGTTTCTCAGAGTGTCAAGCAGGGAAGTACGGAGCGATGTGTTCTGGAACCTGCAGTGTTAATTGTGCTGGAAAGAACAATGCATGTGACCATATAGACGGATCATGTGACCAGGGCTGTAATGCAGGCTATTGGGGCTCTTTATGTACCCAAGGTACTTATTTGTCAAGAATAAACATGTGATTGCAAACTGGAATCTACTAAGGTTTACAAATGGGTGTCGTTAAATCAAGTCATTTGTTAACTTTGATCTGTTATTTTCTTTTTATTTTATTACACTTTACGTTAAACTATAAGTAGGCATAACTGCTTTAGAAGATTTGAATAGACTTTAGCATTAAATGTAGATTTTGAGAGTTATATGGGTTAATTACATAAAGTTAACTTTTGGTTGATTGCGTGCCAAACATAATTATTTGGAATCAAATTTCTTACCTAAGTTTCTTTACCGAAATAAAACTTAACTTTTGTGTAGAGATAATTAATGGTTGCTTTACTTGAGCCATAGAAAAAGAAAAAAAAATTCATTAGAATTTACACGAATTGGGAAAAATTTCACAAAACTTTTCTCATTTAAGATCGAGATTGCAATAATGTATCATTCCTGTAAAAAGATGGGCGTATTGGCTTTTTCTTTAACGCAGGAAAGCAGGCAGCGAACAATAGGTCAACTTAGAGTATTAATTAACATATTGTTTTTTCGTATTGATTATTTCGTATTAGAATGCAACAACAACACCAACAGTAAGGAAAACAAAAACAAGAACAAAAAAAAAAACAACATCAAAATTAAAAAAAAAATGCTACCACTGAAAATATTTTTCGCGTTTTATAAAAATAATTTTCTTTAAACCAAGTCCTTATCTTGCATAGTACTAGCCATGTGAGTTATAAGCTTAAGGAGCCGTAAATAGCCAAAATTGACCTTTTTTAAAATCAGTTCTGATTAAAGACCTGATATGCTGTTGAATTCTATTCTGAAAAGGCTAAAATTCTTTGTATTTGCATGCAATATAGAGGAAACACACGCTATGTTCATTGTCGTGGACAAAACAATGCCTGAAACCATGCTGATAGATCATGAAGTATTGGGTGTGATGTTATGGTCGTTTTTTGCTCTTATGGTGAATGCTCCTAAAACGGAAAAATATATCGAAATACCCTATAAAATTATGATTCCTTAAAATAATTTAAATTTCAGGTCTTTAATGAACTTAATGAAAACGCCCTTCAATTTTATCATATATAAAACATCACCTAAATCTTCGTAAATTTTTATTTCTTTAAAAATTAGAACTTCTCTTTGGATATCAGAAAATTCCGTATCTTTCTATTTTAAATATTTACTTTGATATTCGTTATCAATTAAATTGCATATGAGAAAAACAAAGTCTAAATTACCAAAGTATGTAATTAATCTGCGCTTGGTGATTTTTATTTTCAACTTGTTTCTCAGAGTGTCTAACAGGGAAGTACGGCGCCAAGTGTTCTAAAACCTGCAGTGTCCATTGCGCAGGGGTGGCCAATGCGTGTGACCATATAGACGGATCATGTGACCAGGGCTGTGATGCAGGCTATTGGGGATCTTTATGTACCCAAGGTATACAATTTTTTTTTTGGTCAAAACTGAACAGGTAACTGTTGACTCGAATCTTTTCAAGTTTATAAATGAGTGCTAATAAATCAAATTCTTCATTTAACTTTAATATTTGAATCTAATGTATAAAGTAAATAAGTTATCATTTAAAAAATCGTAATGCATTATTACAAATTGAGCTTAAAGTTGGAAAAAATATTCTGAGTGTTCTGAAGTATACAATGACACAATCAAGAACTCAAGAACTGAAAGATTCGGGGAAATTCTAGAAAAGTATGATTACTTGGCTGGCGGAGCAATGCATGTTACTATAATTATTGATGGAACCCGTGATGAGGAATTTCAATTGGGTATTTTAACTGTGTCTGCACTGTGGTTGAGTGTTTATTGTTCTTCTCTATAATTTTGCTTTACTATTATCTTTTATTTTATTACGCTGTCTGTTAAAGCATAAGAAGTCCTAAATTTTCTAGAAGATTTGGATACATTTGGACATCAAACTTATATTATGAGGGCAATGATCTTGTGATTAATTGTGTGCTATATCTTTGGAATAAATTTCTGATGTAATTTTGTAAAGCTAAAATTTAATTTAGGTATTATTGATACAAATGATGAAAAAAAAACTTAACTTCAGGTTTAAAAATAGAACATTTTTCCTTTGAAGATTTTGTGCAAGCCTACTGAAAAAAAATGAAATATTTTTAGTGCACAGTCATTATAAGTTAAATATGTTATGAAAAAACCAAAGTGTAAATTACCAAAGCATTAAAATTACCTGGGCTTAGTGATACTTTTTTTCAATTTGTTTCTCAGAGTGTCCAGCAGGGAGGTACGGAGCGAAGTGTTCTAGAATCTGCAGTCGTCATTGCGCTGGAAGGAACAATGCGTGTGACCATACCGACGGATCATGTGACCAGGGCTGTGATGCAGGCTATTGGGGATCTTTATGTCGTCGAAGTATATACATTTTTTTGTAAACATTGAACTTTTGATTCCTAGCTCTAATCATTTCAGGTTTATAAATGGGTTCCAAAAATCAAGTCATTCATTAAACTCATGATTTGAAGCTGATATATGAAATCAATAAGTTCTTTTTTAAAATCGTATTTTATTATTGGCGGATGAAATAAGATACTTGAAAATAATTTTGAGCCATTCTGACATATACAATGATGCAATTACTTTTTAAAGTACATAATTACGTGGATCCTTTTATCCATATAATACAACATTGGAAGTTTTGTTAAAATCTGGCAATTCGTGATATTTGCTCGACTGGTGAATGCATCACGGTTGTAACGTAAGGTATTTTAAATGTTTCTGCACTGAGGTAGAGGTCTTATTGTTTACTCTATACTTTGCTTTTTTATTTTTTATTTTTATTGCACTGTGTGTCAAACACATAAGTTAGCATAAATTTTTCTAAAAGTCTTTGAGAAATTGGGAAATTAAATTGAAATTTCGAGATTGTCAATTTTTAAATAGCAAAAGCTATCTTTTGATTATCTTTTAATTCATTTTCTGTTATATTTATGTAGCCAAGATAAAGATTGTGTGACTTTTATACTCATGAAAGCTATCTCGAATCTCTATACATGGGTTCATTTAACTTGTTTACTCATTAACCTATAGTACTATAATTATATTAGTAATAAATTAACCTTGAAGTATAGTGTAATGTAATCTGTCTTAAAGTGATTTTCCAAGGTATATGATCATACTTTAACTTATATATTTCAAAGTTGGTAGATTCGTTAATATTTTTAGAGTCAGTGCATGAAAATTGCAAATGATATATTTAAGTGTTTTATGAAAAATAATACTTTAGAAGTTGAGATGATACGTCATTAAGACATATCATAAAAATTACTTGATAATTCCGACTATAGAATTATAAGTTAAAAGTTTCAAATAAAGGCCATTGGAAAGGAAAATGAATTATAAATTATTTTTGGCCTACAGTAAAATAATCAATTTCTTAGTATAATTATTTGTATTTATATTGTTATGCCTATAAAATGTAATATATATATATTTATTTTATTTTCTGACTTATGGAAGACCTAAACTTGTTTTTCTATTAAAACTGCATGATAATTCTGATTATGGAATTTTAACTTTGAAACTTAAAAAAAAATTTTTTTGGAAGCGGAATTAATAACTAGTTGCTTAGGTCTACATTCACATAACTAATCTGTTGTTATATTCTGTTTGCAATGAAATGTTTTAACACAACTGATTTGGTCATACTTTTGCATCTTCACTATCATTGACTTAGGATACTTTTGTATTAAAAGGAAATGAATATATTTCCAAGGCAATCAAAAGTTAGTTATACAGGCTAACAAATCATTTGTTAATTTTGACATAACTCCATATAAAAAAATAATATCGCCGATAATGTTATATAGGTAAAAAACTGTCGGATTAAAACAAAAATGTCCAAATTTTATATACCATCCTGGCCATAATATTTAACGTTTTATTGAATTAAAAAAATCGAAATTGATCTTCATCAATTTTCTTGAAAACGTAAAAAATGCATGATGAATTTTCTTAATTCTTTTTATTTGAGTTTGTCCAGGTCCATTCTGGGCCGGAATCCGGGACAAACGGAATTCCGGAATAATCCGGACAATTTGCTCCCAGGGAAATATGAAATGCAGAGCTAAATTAGTAACAAATATACTATAATTTTATGTGATCTTGTACAAGAGCGCTTTTTTTATTTACATATAGCGCTATTATAAAATAAATACCGATAATGTGTCTTTTGACATGCAGTTTGCCCTATGAAGGAAATTTTATATGCCATCCTGGCCATAATATTTAACGTTTTATTGAATTAAAAAAATCAACATTGATCTTCAACAATTTTCTTGAAAACGTAAAAAAAGGATGATGAATTTTCTTAATTCTTTATATTTGAAAAAGATAACACTACAACGATGCAGTTGAAACTATTCGGATCTAGAATATTTCTCTCCCTACTTTTTATGTACATACTCTTCAGATTGTCGGAGACAAAAATATGCAGCAAATTTACTTTTAAATCTCTAGTGCTCACCTTGCTGTAGGGAATAATCCGAGTTTTTAGAGAACTAAAAAGCACTAAATTTATTGCCATTGAACTTAGATTTTCTTTCGAACAAGAGAAAAGAGTAATGAAGAGTCACAGTTCAAGAAACTTAAGTAATACATGAGTTCATTTATTTTTTTTCTTTCCTGCGAATGTTTCGCAGAGTGTCCAAAAGGAAAGTATGGACTGATGTGTGCCAGGTCCTGCAGTGTTCACTGTGCTGGATCTGATAATGAATGCCATCATGTGCATGGAGTATGTGGCCTGGGTTGTGATGCAGGTTATAAGGGATCTTTATGCAATCAAGGTAAACATGTTGTGATTATTCTACTAGTAAAAGCTAGCTGGGATATAAAAAAATGCGTGCGATTAAATGAATGTTTTTAACATACTATTGAACTTGAAACGAAGCTTACATGAATGTTGTTTGGCTCTTATAGGACTGCGTAACATCGCGAGAGTAAGAACAAGTGTAGAGGAAACTTTTGTCATTAAGAACTCTTGGTTTTTTAGCATGGGCTGTTAATAGCGCTACCCAACAGGTTTTAATAACACAAATTAGTAGTGCGAGATGAATCACTTGATAAAGTGATGGGAAAACAACACAGAGATCTTGGGTTTAATTCTCACTTGAGCTATATGGTTTTGAGGTATGCACTTTACTAACTAGCACTCCCTTTCACTCTCCCTTTCTCTCTCTCTCTCTCTTGTTCTCTCTCTCTCTCTCCTAAGGCTTTGAAGGAACGTATTAGTCTCTTTCACCAGACAGGTCATGGCGATGTTTTATTCAATTTTAAATATTATTCAAATCATTAAAAAAAACATTCAGCAGCATTAAAACGATTAACCAGACTACAGCTTGAGTGATATAAGATGTTTGAGTATTTTTTGTTTGTTAAAGAAATAAATGTGAAAAGATGCATATAAAATATGAGATGACAAGCCCATTAAGTCTATTGCGAGCAACATTAATTTCGCTGAATTTGGTAATCTTTTGTTCGAAATAATGTTTAAATATCTTTGGAATTGTGCATTCTTGGAAAGAAAATAAATTCCATTGCGAAGAAAAAAAATTTATCCCTAGAATTTAGTATCTCTGTATTTCAACTTTTTCGATTTGTTTCCCTATCTTAGAATGTAGTTCTGGCACTTACGGTGGAGGATGCAAACAACCCTGTAGCGAGCACTGCGTGGGACAGGACAATTCCTGTGACCATGTCTATGGTACATGTGACCTGGGTTGTGATCCAGGCTTCCAGGGTTTCCACTGCACTCAGAGTGAGGGAGACAATTAGTTATATTTTCAATGGGTAGTAAGAATAATACATATGTAAATATAACCAAAAAAGTTAGGCAAAGAATACATCTAAGGCAACCATATAAAGAGGAGAGAGAGAGAGAGAGAGAGAGAAAGAGAGAGAAAGAAAGAGAAAGAGAGAGAGGGAAAGAGAGAGAGAAAGAGAGGGAGAGATTGAGAGAGAGGGGGGGAGCGAGGGAGAGAGACGGAGAGGGAGGGAGAGAGAGAGGGAGAGATAGAGAGAGAAGGGGAGAGCGAAAGAGAGAGAGAGGGATCGAGAGAGAGAGAGAGAAAGAGAGAGAGAGAGAGAGAGAGGCAGAGTCACAGACAGAGAGAGGTGAATATTTTTACACATTTATCAGAGACAAAATTTTCCAAATGGTTAGTCTCTTATTTGTTCAATGTGTGAATCAATGTTTTAAAATGCTGCCCCATACTATCACAACAATGTCTAGAAATTGGCTTTTAACAAAGAATACTGTATTTAACATCAGAGGGTTTTTTAAGTGTACCTTGCACACCATTTTTATCACATCAAGTATCAATAATAACCTGAAGTAAAAGAGCAGTCCTTGCCCCTCAGGTATTCAACTAATTTTGTTATAAGTATTAAAGATATACGGTAAATTCTCGAAAAGAACGCTTCTAGTGAATGGAATATCGTAAAAAATGAAAAGATTTCGTCATCACGAGTTACCCTCTTAATTGTATTATACCTGTAACAAAAAGCTGACCTTCTTATATATGCCACTCAAAGCAACTGAGTATTTTCTTTTTTATTCAACAAAACTTGAGTGAAGCATTAGCACCATCATTATTTGAAGTTCGGTATATTTTCTAATCAAAGCTTTTTTAAACCAATGTCAGTCACACACACTCAGAATGCAAATTTGGCTACCAAAGGGGTAAGGGCATTGAAAGTTGTAAACACTGCAATGGGAAGGGGAGCCTCTCTCATAACCACCCAGACTATATGAGTGATTTGTGTACTCGGGGTCGGAGACAACAGTCATTCACTCTAACAGTTAAGCAAGAGTCAATCAACCAGGTGCCGTGCAATTAGCGAAGATGATCACGACCTTCCACGTATTTCTCTCCCTCGTCGCCTATAACGCATCTGTCACTCGTCCTACTTGTAGCCTCTTTGTTAGTCCATCCATCATCTTTTCAAGCTGTTTTCCCCTGCTGTGTTTTCCTTTGATCATTTTACAACAAAAAAAATTAAAAAAAAATTAATAAAAGCTGGTGTTAGTCTTTTTTGTGTTTGAAAAAATGGAAATGAAAACAAATTTAGTTTCTGTCTTTTATTTCTAATAAAAGTAGACTAGCAATATAAGATAATCTGCACACACTGGTTTCTTATCTTGATATCTTTTTCTTTTTTATCCTTATAATTAAAACAGTTTCATATATTTCTATTATTTTTTTCCAGAATGTGACCCTGGCTACTACGGAAAAGACTGCATAATGACATGCAGTGAATTTTGTGGTGGTAACAACACATCATGCCACCATGTTAACGGCTCCTGTGATCTGGGCTGCCTTCCAGGATACCAGAGTGTCTTATGCGTGCAAGGTAAGCCTTGACAATAATATTTAAAGTTTCAGACTGTCAAGTTTTACATAGTTCTACTCAGTTCAAAGCAAACTTAACTTCTAAAACCAGAGCTGTTCGATACTTAAAACACAATTTTTTTCTTATCTTCAAGAATGTGATCCCGGCTACTATGGAGAAGGTTGCATGATGACATGCAGTAAAAATTGTGCTGGCACTAACCCATCATGCCACCATGTTAACGGTACTTGTGACCATGGCTGTCTTCCAGGCTACCAGGGTGCCTTATGTCTACAAGGTAAGCCTGGACTTTAAAGACACTGAACAACATAACTAGTTTTAAAGATTTCCTGATTTAATCGAATTTAATGACAAAGAAATTGGTCAGATGGTCACATTATATAGAGGATTGGCAAAGCCTTATAGCAAAGCATATTATATGACAACATTGTGCTATGTCATCCCTTCTTACTTAAAGTTTTAAAGATTTCCTGATGTTTTTGCATTTTATGACGAAGAAATTTGTCAGATGGTCACATTATATAGCGGATGGACAAAGCCTTATAGCAAAGCATATTATATGACAGCCTTGTGTTATGTAACAGAAAAGCTGCGAAATTTGAAAAAACTTACATGAATGAACAAAAACTCATTGATTTTTTAATATTTAAAATTATAAGACCAAAAACGCATAATTGAAATCGTTAACGTATGAAATTAACCTAAGCTTGGTGATATTAAATAAATTTTCAACTCGCCTTCCAGAGTGTCCAGAAGGAAAGTACGGAGTAAATTGCTCAACCACCTGCAGTGTTCATTGCGCTGGAAGGAATAACCCGTGCGACCATAAACACGGATCATGTGACCAGGGCTGTGATGCAGGCTATAGGGGATCTTTATGTACCCAAAGTATACATTTCTTCACCATTGATCTTATGAATGCTTGGTCGAACATTCTCGGATTTATAAATGGGTGCTATTAAACAGGCTCATTCACTAACCTTTGTGATTTAAATTTAATGTATGTACTTTAAATGGGATCTTGCTCAATAAAATTGTACTACATTATTGATAGATAAAGTCAAAACTTGGGAAAACAATTACAAATGCATTCTGGCGTATATAGCGACACAAATGCATTTTTAAAATTTTAAGATATAATTATGATTATTATTTGACACAAAAGGAATAACAAATTGGAAGATTCGGTAAAAATTCAGCGAGTTATTGGCTGGTGGAACACTGAATGTTACTATAATTATTGATATAACCTGGGATCAGGATATTCACTGTGTCTGCTCTGCAGTTTAGTGTCTATTGTTCTTCTCTATAATTTTGCTTTACTGTTGTCTTTTATTTTATTACGCTGTGTGTTAAACCATAAGTAGTCGTAACTTTTCCAGAATATTTGATTACAAAGGGACATCAAATTTAGATTATGAGGTTAATGATTTTACTATGTATAAAGCTAACTTTTGATTAATTGTGTGCTACTAATTTTGCACTTTAGTCTCTTATGTAATTTTCTTTAGAAGAAGTCAAACTTTTGCAGATACGTAAAAATTACTTAACTGAAGTCTTAGAAAAATAAGAAGTTTCATTTGAATTTTTAAAAATTAAAAAACTTTAGGCATGCTTAATTAGAAAACGAGTATAAGATTGTTGGTTAATTTCTTTGTCTTACTATGTAAAAAATTAAATTGATAATTGTTATCTATTAACAAGATATTGTGAAAATTACACAGTTTAAAATACTCAAGCATGAAAACTACCTGGGCTTGGTGATGTTTTTTTTCTCAGACTGTCAAGCAGGGAGGTACGGAGCGATGTGTTCTGGAACCTGCAGTGTTCATTGTGCTGGGAAGAACAATGCATGTGACCATGTAGACGGATCATGTGACCAGGGCTGTGATGCAGGCTATTGGGGCTCTTTATGTACCCAAGGTACTTATTTGTCAAAAGTAAATGTGTGATTGCAAACTGGAAGCTACTAAGGTTTACAAATGGGTGTCGTTAAATCAAGTCATTTGTTAACTTTGATCTGTTATTTTCTTTTTATTTTATTACACTTTACGTTAAACTATAAGTAGGCATAACTGCTTTAGAAGATTTGAATAGACTTTAGCATTAAATGTAGATTTTGAGAGTTATATGTGTTAAATACATAAAGTTTACGTTTCGTTGATTGTGTGCCAAACATATTTGGAATCAAATTTCTTACCTAATTTTCTTTACCGAAATAAAACTTAACTTTTGTGTAGAGATAATTAATGGTTGCTTTACTTGAGCCATAGAAAAAGAAAAAAGAAAAAAAAATTCATTAGAATTTACACGAATTGGGAAAAATTTCACAAAACTTTTCTCATTTAAGATCGAGATTGCAATAATGTATCATTCCTGTAAAAAGATGGGCGTATTGGCTTTTTCTTTAACGCAGGAAAGCAGGCAGCGAACAATAGGTCAACTTAGAGTATTAATTAAGATATTGTTTTTTCGTATTGATTATTTCGTATTAGAATGCAACAGCAACACCAACAGTAAGGAAAACAAAAACAAGAACAAAAAAACAACAACATCAAAATTAAAAAAAAAATGCTACCATTGAAAATTTTTATCGCGTTTTATAAAAATAATTTTCTTTAAACCAAGTCCTTATCTTGCATAGTACTAGTCATGTGAGTTATAAGCTTAAGGAGCCGTAAATAGCCAAAATTGACCTTTTTTAAAATCAGTTCTGATTAAAGACCTGATATGCTGTTGAATTCTATTCTGAAAAGGCTAAAATTCTTTGTATTTGCATGCAATATTGAAAAAACACACGCTATGTTCATTTTTCTGGACAAAACAATGCCTGAAACCATACTGATAGATCATGAGGTATTGGGTGTGATGTACTGGTCGGTTTTTGCTCTTATGGTTTAAAACGGAAAAATATATCGAAATACCCTAGAAAATTATTGTTCCTTAAATTAATATAGATGTCAGGTCTTTAATGAACTTAACAAAAATCGCCCTTCAATTTTATCATATATATAAAACATCCCCTAGATCTTCGTAAATTTTTATTTGTTTAAAAATTAGAACTTCTCTTTGGATATCAGAAAATTTCCGCATCTTTCTATTTTAAATATTTACTTTGATATTCGTTGTCAATTAAGTTGCATATGAGAAAAACAAAGTCTAAATAACCAAAGAATGTAATTAATCTGCGATTGGTGATTTTTATTTTCAACGTATTTCTCAGAGTGTCTAACAGGGAAGTACGGCGCGAAGTGTTCTAAAACCTGCAGTGTTCATTGCGCGGGGGTGACCAATGCGTGTGACCATATAGACGGATCATGTGACCAGGGCTGTGATGCAGGCTATAGCGGCTCTTTATGTACCCAAGGTATAAATTTTGTCAAAATTGAATGTGTTTGTTGACTCGAATCTTCTCAACTTTATAAATGAGTGCTAATCAATCAAGTTATTTATTTCACCTTTAATATTTGAAGCTAATATAATTATTATGAAGTAAATAAGTTAACATTTAAAAAATCGTAATGCATTATTGCAAATTGAGCTTAAAGTTGGAAAAAATATTCTGAGTGTTCTGAAGTATACAATGACACAATCAAGAACTCAAGAACTGAAAGATTCGGGGAAATTCTAGAAAAGTATGATGACTTGGCTGGCGCAGCAATGCATGTTACTATAATTATTGATGGAACCCGTGATGAGGAATTTCAAGTGGGTATTTTAACTGTGTCTGCACTGTGGTTGAGTGTTTGTTGTTCTTCTCTATAATTTTGCTTTACTATTATCTTTTATTTTATTACGCTGTCTGTTAATTTGGACACATTTGGAGATCGAACTTATATTATGAGGGCAATGATTTAAATTGCATAAAGCTATCTTGTGATTAATTGTGTGCTATATCTTTGGAATAAATTTCTAATGTAATTTTGTAAAGCTAAAATTTAACTTAGGTATTATTGATACAAATGATGAAAAAAAAAACTTAACTTCAGGTTTAAAAATAGAACATTTTTCCTTTGAAGATTTTGTGGAAGCCTTTTGAAAAAAAAATGAAATATTTTTAGTGCATAGTCACTATCAGTTAAATATGTTATGAAAAAACCAAAGTGTAAATTACCAAAGCATTAAAATTACCTGGGCTTTGTGATACTTTTTTTCAATTTGTTTCTCAGAGTGTCCAGCAGGGAGGTACGGAGCGAATTGTTTTAGAATCTGCAGTCGTCATTGCGCTGGAAGGAACAATGCGTGTGACCATATAGACGGATCATGTGACCAGGGCTGTGATGCAGGCTATTGGGGATCTTTCTGTCGTCGAAGTATATACATTTTTTTGTAAACATTGAACTTTTGATTCCTAGCTCTAATCATTTCAGGTTTATAAATGGGTTCCAAAAAATCAAGTCATTCATTAAACGTCACGATTTGAAGCTAATATATGAAATCTATAAGTTCTTTTTTTAAATCGTATTTTATTATTGGCGGATGAAATAAGATATTTGAAAATAATTTTAAGCCATTCTGACATATACATTGATTATAATTACGTGGATCCTTTTATCCATATAATACAACATTGGAAGTTTTGCAAAAATCTGGCAATTCGTGATATTTACTTGGCTTGTGAATGCATCGCGGTTGTAACGTAAGGTATTTTAAATGTTTCTGCACTGCGGTAGAGGTCTTATTGTTTACTCTATACTTTGCCTTTTAATTTTTTTTAAATTTTATTGCACTGTGTGTCAAACACATAAGTTAGCATAAATTTTCTAACAGTCTCTGATAAATTTGGAAATTAAATTGAAATTTCGAGATTATCAATTTTTAAATAGCAAAAGCTATCTTTTGATTATCTTTTAATTCATTTTCTGTTATGTTTATGTAGCCAAGATAAAGATTATGTGACTTTGATACTCATGAAAGCTATCTTTTGATTATCTTTTAATTCATTTTCTGTTATGTTTATGTAGCCAAGATAAAGAGTTGTGTGACTTTGATACTCATGAAAGCTATCTTTTGATTATCTTTTAATTCATTTTCTGTTATATTTATGTAGCCAAGATAAAGATTGTGTGACTTTGATACTCATGAAAGCTATCTCGAATCTATACATGGGTTCATTTAACTTGTTTGTTCATTAACCCACAGTACTATAATTATATTAGTAATAAATTAACCTTGAAGTATAATGTAATGTAATCTGTCCCAAAGTGATTTTCCAAGATATATGATCATACTTTAACTTATATATTTCAAAGTTGATAGATTCGTTAATATTTTTAGAGTCAGTGCATGAAAATTGCAAATAATATATCTAAGTGTTTTATGAAAAATAATACTTTAGAAGTTGAGATGATAAGTCATTAAGACATATCATAAAAATTACTTGATAATTCCGACTATAGAATTATAAGTTAAAAGTTTCAAATATTGGAAAGGAAAATGAATTATAAATTATTTTTGGCCTACAGTAAAATAATCAATTTCTTAGTATAATTATTTGTATTTATATTATTATGCATATAAAATGTAATATATATTTATTATATTTTCTGACTTATGGAAGACCTAAAACTGTGTTTCTATTAAAACTGCATGATAATTCTGATTATAGAATTTTCACTTTGAAACTTTAAAAAAAAAATTTTTTTGGAAGCGGAATTAATAACTAGTTGCTTAGGTCTATATTCACATAACTAATCTGTTGTTATATTCTGTTTGCAATGAAATGTTTTAACACAACTGATTTGGTCATACTTTTGCATCTTCACTATCATTGACTTAGGATACTTTTGTATTAAAAGGAAATGAATATATTTCCAAGGCAATCAAAAGTTAGTTATACAGGCTAACAAATCTTTTGTTAATTTTGATATGACTCAAAAAAAAAAAAAATAATATCGCCGATAATGTTATACAGGTAAAAAAATATGTCCAAATTTTATATACCATCCTGGCCATAATATTTAATGTTTTATTGAATTAAAAAAAATCGAAATTGATCTTCATCAATTATCTTGAAAACGTAAAAAATGCATGATAAATTTTCTTAATTCTTTTTATTTGAGTTTGTCCAGGTCCATTCTGGGCCGGAATCCGGTTTAAACGGAATTCCGGAATAATCCGGACAATTTGCTCCCATGGAAATATGAAATGCAGAGCTAAAGTAGTAACAAATATGCTATAATTTTATCTGATCTTGTACAAGAGCGCTTTTTTTTTACATATAGCGCTATTATAAAATAAATACCGATAATGTGTCTTTTGACGTGCAGTTTGCCCTATGAGGGAAACTGTTAATGCTATCCTGGCCATAATATTTAACGTTTTATTGTATTACAAAAGTCGACATTGATCTTCAACAATTTTCTTGAAAACGTAAAAAATGCATGATGAATTTTCTTAATTCTGTTTATTTGAAAAAGATAACACTACAACGGTACAGTTGAAATTATTCGGATCTAGAATATTTCTCTCCCTACTTTTTATGTACATAATTTTCAGATTGTCGGAGACAAAAATATGCAGCAAATTTACTTTTAAATCTCTAGTGCTCACCGTGCCGTAAGGAATAATCCGAGTCTTTAGAGAACTAAAAAGCACCAAATTTATTGCCATTGAACATTGATTTTCTTTCGAACAAGAGAAAAGAGTAATGAAGAGTCACAGTTCAAGAAACTTAAGTAATACATGAGTTCAATTATTTTTTTTCCTTTCCTGCGAATGTTTCACAGAGTGTCCAAAAGGAAAGTATGGACTGATGTGTGCCAGATCCTGCAGTGTTCACTGTGCTGGATCTGATAATGAATGCCATCATGTGCATGGAGTATGTGGCCTGGGTTGTGATGCAGGTTATAAGGGATCTTTATGCAATCAAGGTAAACATGTTGTGATTATTCTACTAGTAAAAGCTAGCTGGGATATAAAAAAATGCGTGCGATTAAATGAATGTTTTTAACATATTATTGAAGTTGAAACGAAGCTTACATGAATGTGGTTTGGCTCTTATAGGACTGCGTAATATCGCGAGAGTAAGAACAAGTGTAGAGGAAACTTTTGTCATTAAGAACTCTTGGTTTTTTAGCATGGGCTGTTAATAGCGCTACCCAACAGGTTTTAATAACACAAATTAGTAGTGCGAGATGAATCACTTGATAAAGTGATGGGAAAACAACACAGAGATCTTGGGTTTAATTCTCACTTGAGCTATATGGTTTTGAGTTCACTCTCCCTTTCTCTCTCTTTCTCGATCTCTCTCTCTCATAAGGCTTTGCGTGAGCGTATTAGTCTCTTTGACCAGACAAGTCATGGCGATGTTTTATTCAACTTTAAATATTATTCAAATCATTAAGAAAAACATTCAGCAGCATTATAACAATTAACCTGACTACAGCTTGAGTGATATAAGATGTTTAAGCAATTTTTGTTTGTTAAAAAAATAAATGTGAAAAGATGCATAGAAAATGTGAGAGGACAAGCCCATTAAGTCTATTGCGAGCAACATTAATTTCGCTGAATTTGGTAATCTTTTGTTCGAAATAATGTTTAAATATCTTTGGAATTGTGCATTCTTGGAAAAAAAATTAATTCCATTGGCAAGAAAAAAAAAGTTATCTCTAGAATTTAGTATCTCTGTATTTCAACTTTTCCGATTTGTTTCCCTATCTTAGAATGTAGTTCTGGCACTTACGGTGAAGGATGCAAACAACCCTGTAGCGAGCACTGCGTGGGACAGGACAATTCCTGTGACCATGTCTATGGTACATGTGACCTGGGTTGTGATCCAGGCTTCCAGGGTTTCCACTGCACTCAGAGTGAGGGAGACAATTAGTTATATTTTCAATGGGTAGTAAGAATAATACACATGTAAATATAACTAAAACGTTAGACAAGGAATACATCTAAGGCAACCATATAAAGAGGAGAGAGAGAAAGAGAAGGAGAGAGAGAGAGAAAGAGAAACAGAGAGAGAGGGAGAGATAGAGAGAGAGGGGGGAGAGAGGGAGAGAGACGGAGAGGGAGGGAGAGATAGAGAGAGAAGGGGGGAGCGAAAGAGAGAGAGGGATCTCGAGAGAGAGAGAGAGAGAAAGAGAGAGAGAGAGAGAGAGAGAGAGACAGAGAGGAGGAGCGAGGGAGAGAGACGGAGAGGGAGAGGGAGAGAGAGAGTGAGAGAAGAGAGGGAGAGAGAGAGAAAGAGAGAGAGAGAGAGAGAGAGAGAGAGAGAGAGAGAGAGAGAGAGAGAGAGGCAGAGACACGGACAGAGAGAGGTGAATATTTTTACACATTTATCAGAAACAGAATTTTCCAAATGGATAGTCTCTTATTTGTTCAATGTGTGAATCAATGTTTCAAAATACTGCTCCATACTATCACAACAATGTCT
Organism: Elysia crispata; assembly: GCA_033675545.1. Classification (NCBI taxonomy): domain Eukaryota; kingdom Metazoa; phylum Mollusca; class Gastropoda; family Plakobranchidae; genus Elysia; species Elysia crispata. Next base: position 1,630 of record JAWDGP010000215.1, on the reverse strand, counting down.
AGAAATTGGCTTTTAACAAAGAATACTGTATTTTACTTCAGAGGGTTTTTTAAGTGTACCTTACACACTATTTTTATCACATCAAGTATCAATAATAACCTGAAGTAAAAGAGCAGTCCTTGCCCCTCTGGTATTCAACTAATTTTGTTAAAAATATTAAAGGTATACGGCAAATTCTCGAAAAGAACGCTTCTAGTGAATCGAATATCCGAAAAAATGAAAAGAATTCGTCATCACGAGACTTACCCTCTTAATTGTATTATACCTGTAACAAAAAGCTGACTTTTTTTTACAATGCCACACGAAGCAACTGAGTATTTTCTTTTTTATTCAACAAAACCTGAGTGAAGCATTAGCACCATCATTATTTGAAGTTTGGTATACTTTCTTATCAAAGCTATTTTAAACCAATCTCAGTCACACACACTCAGAATGCAAATATATTTACCAAAGGGGTGAGGGCATTGAAAGTTGTAAACACTGCGATGGGAAGGGGAGCCTCTCTCATTACCACCCAGACTATATGAGTGATTTGTGTACTCGGGGTCGGAGACAACAGTCATTCACTCTAACAGTTAAGCAAGAGTCAATCAACCAGGTGCCGTGCAATTAGCGAAGATGATCACGACCTTCCACGTATTTCTCTCCCTCGTCGCCTATAACGCATCTGTCACTCGTCCTACGTGTAGCCACTTTGTTAGTCCATCCATCACCTTTTCAAGTTGCTTTCCCCTGCTGTGTTTTCCTTTGATCATTTTGCAACAAAAAAATAAAAAAAAATTAATAAAAGCTGGTGTTAGGCTTTTTTTGTGTTTGAAAAAATGGAAATGAAAACAAATTTAGTTTCTGTCTTTTATTTATAATGAAAGTAGACTAGCGACATAAGATACTCTGCACACACTGATTTTTTTTGTCTTGATATCTTTTCTTTTTAATCCTTATAATTAAAGTTTAAAACAGTTTCATACATTTTTTTTATTTTTTTCTCTCCAGAATGTGACCCTGGCTACTACGGAAAAGACTGCATAATGACATGCAGTGAATTTTGTGGTGGTAACAACACATCATGGCCACTATGCGATAACGGCTCTCTGTGATCTGGCCGATAGCCTTCCAGGATACCAGAGTGTCTTATGCGTGCAAGGTAAGCCTTGACAATAATATTTAAAGTTTCAGACTGTCAAGTTTTACATAGTTCTACTCAGTTCAAAGCAAACTTAACTTCTAAAACCAGAGCTGTTCGATACTTAAAACACAATTTTTTTCTTATCTTCAAGAATGTGACCTTTTCTACACATGGAGAAGGTTGCAGGATGACATGCAGTGAAAATTGTGCTACAATTAACGCATCAGCGCCACCATGTTAACGGGTACTTGTGACCATGGCTGTCTTCCAGGCTACCAGCAGGTGCCTTATGTCTACAAGGTGTTACTCGCTTTAAAGACACTGAACAACGCAAATCCACGATTCTTACTTAAAGTTTTAAAGATTTCCTGATTTTATTGCATTTTATGACAAAGAATTTGGTGAGATGGTCACATTATATAGCGGATGGACAAAGCCTTATAGGAAAGTGAAAACATTGTGCTATGCCATCCCTTCTTACTTAAAGTTATAAAGATTTCCTGA
>JAWDGP010000214.1:0-98171 GCA_033675545.1 Elysia crispata | reverse complement strand
TATTGTAAGCACTCTTCACTATTAAGAAGCTGAAAATTTTTTTGTACTTTGTATCAATTCATTTAAATGTGTCAATTTTGTCACCCATTTCCAAGTAGTTAGAAATAAGACCTTCTTGAAAAAGAGTAGAGTTGTTGCTCCAAATCTCCACTGTGTACTAAATCAAACTCATGATAAAGAATTTTTCATTTACTTCTTTTTGGGATTGCAATCAAGATTTCTTGTGTAGGCAGAATTTAAAAGTCTTCAAGAGGAATACATGTTAACAATTTATAGAAAAAAAAATCAGTATTGTTAATAATAGCACTATGTAATTGTCTAAAATTTTGAAAACTGCTATTGTCACAATGCAGGAATGCTGTTGCAACCTTTGTGGAAAAATGACCAAGCTGTTGGTCTATAAAATACATCCAGCAACTTGTTTTGGTACAGTCTTTGTAATGATCGTTAGTTCTTGCTACAAATATGGGATTTTTTCAAGTGAATTAAATGATCATATCAGAGCTAATATTACACTTATCACTTACTTGTCTTAAAGTTTGTATTTAAAAAAAATCGCGTACCAAACATTGTATATCTGCACTATGCATTGAGTGTTTTAGAAAAAGAAGGTCTCAAGCTCAACTCTTACATCTTTTATCCAAATTGCAAAACCACAATATATAGCAGAGAAACAAAGTGAAAAGCAAAGCATGATATTTTTTTCTTGAACACCAATTTTAATCTGTATTGTTTACAAAACTTTACTCTCAAAGAACAAAAAACTTAGAATCAAATCTTTAAATGTCTCATGTGGTCTATATGAAAATAATAATAATAATAATAATAATAATAATAATAATAATAATAATAATAATAATAATAATAATAATAATAAAATTAAAAAAAAATAGAGAAAAATGGCAAAACCCCAGTAGAATAAGTTAATGTAAGAGTTAAAAGTGGTCTAAACTACTTGAAATTTTCATTCATTTTTATTTTTGGGTTTATTATTTACATCGTAAACGATGTTAAATAGAAATTTCTATTTTCATTTGCTTTCTACTGGCACCTATTGCTTCAATATTAGGGACAGTAACGGAACAGTTTCTTAGTGAAAGAAATTTCACTTGTTTTATTAGTAGGTCATAATGGTGACAAAAATTGGTGAAGCAGAAAACTGCATTTAACATTTTGATAGATTTTTAATTTGTCTTAAGACAAAACCAAACAAGATGAATGTTAACTCTATTTGTAAGGAACAGTTAAAAAAAATTTTTTTCTTTTCATGATTGCTATTTCTCAACAGGATACTGCCATGCCAAAATACAAAACAAATCTATAGATAAAGGACAATAATATAATTTTTACCATTTGCATGTGGGAAAATTGAGATCTCTGTAATTATTTACAAATTTGATTTTGAATGTACACTTTGCTGACTATTTTCAAGTCAAATTTATGTACATATATAATTAACAGGATTAACGAAATTCTCACAAGAGAATAAGGAGCCTTAGTAGAACAGTAAAGTGTAACAATAATTACTATGAGTGTTTATAACTCTAAAAAAAATAAAATTCTTTTATCACTTCATACAGACAAAGATTACAATAAAAAATGCACGACATTCCTTAATGAGGGAAGAATTGTGAAAAAAAAATTACATGTACTATTCAAATGAAATTTGGTAACATATTTTCTGTATCCATAAACCAAAGTGAAGATTCATTAATTGTTTTGATGCAAAATGTTATTCTTATGATATCTACTTTAAATAAAATTGGAGAAATACATAATCAGCGAGATATCCATCAAGACAAGATTTTTGTTGTAGACAACATCAAAATGAAATAACAAGTGATAAATGATTACTAAATTATACATTGTATAAAAATACATTGATACTTTAATATTTTGCATTTTACAGAGATAAACTCTTTCAAAGATTGCATGACTCATTGGCTCATAAAGTTAAAGGATAATTTCACCAACTGCTTATTTTATTTACCCTGTTTCTGTGAGTGTAACACCAATATTCTCTCTCTCTAAAAAAAAATATGCGTAACCTCAAGATAAATCTCTCATGTGCAAAATCCTGTAAACATACAAAACAGTGCACAGGTCTGTTGAAATTCTAGTTACCAAAAAGTAACTTAAAAAAAAAGAGTATAAAAAAACAGGACTTATAGTTGTTGATGTTACCTATTACAAAATCTTAAATCCCCATTTATGGCAAAAGTTTAGAGATTATTAAACACTCTTTTCTTCTTCGTTTTTATTTTTTTTTTTTTTTATTGTTCTCCTCTTTTGAGGAGAGTGATGGAAATTACCAAAACTTCACTCTAAATGAGCCCCAGTCTTATTGGAATGAGATTAGGAAGTTAAAACAACCAAGAAAACCATTGTAAATATTACACAAACTGTTATCACAAATATAACAATCAGCTTCAATCATTATGATAACATTGTTGCCAGCACCCAAAAAATAATAATCTTGACTGTGCATATTCCAGAAAAAAAAAATGGAATATCAGAACATGTGTTTCAGGTCTTTATTTTCCTTGAAATCAATTGACCATTTTTCTTCCATTACCAGTTAGTTTCAGGGATAGATTGTAGATAGTTTTTAGAGGGCTGAGTTGAGCTCTTCATTTGATTGGAGTTAATTTCAATTATTCACCCTGCTCAGGGCATCTTCCAAAAGACTCAGGTCACCTGTAAAGCCAATTGTGGTTTTGTGAGTTGATATATAAAATTTAAAAATCACTAGTATAATTTCAGAAAAACACATTTTTTATAAAGATTACTACTTGAGCTCTATTTTTAGTAAGTTCCTATAGTCCTCTATGTCTGTGACAAGAATGTGGTTATTTCCTCTAGCTTTCAACTGGATTGCAATATTTGACAACTGAATGCATTAAAGTACCTGAAGACAGGCAGAAAATTCTGAGCTTGCTATAAATCTAATAGTTATCTTTTTTTTGTAAAAGTACCATTGAATCTCTTAAAGTTATTTAAAAAAAAAATGGAGAATCACAATTCTTAGATACCTAGAGTTATTGAATATATTTTAATTTAAAAAAGAAAAAGAAAAAAAAGAGCATTGACTTTCCTTCAAATTGTTACCCTCTTAAGTTCTTAGAAGGATCAAACGTCTTACATCTGGACTCATTAAGTCATACATTTTGTTCAAAGACAATAAGTTCTTAGAAGGATCAAATGTCTTACATCTGGACTCGTTAAGTCGTATATTTTGTTCAAAGACAATGTGCATATTCAGAATTTTTCAATGGTGAAAATCTTTTGAACAATAAGAATTCTTTAATAAACAATTTTTTTTGAGAGAGATAAAAATCCTATGTATCTCAATTTTTTGTTCTCTCAATTAAGCTAATACACTAAACATCTGCAATCCTATGTACCTTAATTTTTTTTGTTCTCTCAATTAAGCTAGTACATTAAACATCTGCGTTATAAATAGTGGTTGTAAAAATGTGAAAACCATGTTAAAAAGATTTCATATCTTTTAAGCCATTGATCAATTAATTTCTTGCCTCACCTTTTATGTCCTTTGTAAGGTTTATAACTTGGTCCTTACTATTGATCACCTCCACACTTTGAGTGTATGGGTTGTAGCGCACACTAAATGGTCGGGGAATGGTGGCTGCAAAGTGTCTGAAAGACGAGCCAAATATGTAGAAATTTAAATGAGATTAAAGCAAATATAAGCAAGAGTCTAAGGGAATTATTTTCAATGTATTTATCACATCTTATATTCCTTCAGACTAAAGAGTCTAAGGGAATTATTTTCAATGTATTTATCACACCTTATACTCCTTCAGACTAAAGAGTCTAAGGGAATTATTTTCAATGTATTTATCACACCTTATATTCCTTCAGACTAAAGAGTCTAAGGGAATTATTTTGAATGTATTTATCACACCTTATATTCCTTCAGACTAAACGAGGAAAAGAAAGGAAGTACTTAATTTTTCAAAATATTAAAAGTAAGCTTGGTGACAACATGTCTTTCCTCTAGTTCAAATGAAGTGGAAAGTACGTTGCCCTCCAAAGCAACGCGACATATCTGCAGATTTTGCATTTTCAAGAAAAATGCAAAAAAACATTCAATGGTCAGCATAAAAATTGCAGATACGTCGATTTGACAAGAAAAAAATGTTTAAGTACTGATGAAGAACGTCACTCTGCCATTTACTCAAGTTGGATAATACTTAAAATAGTCAGTTTATGCAAACAAATTAGTTTTTTGTCAGATACGTCGGTCTGGGGGGCAGTACTGATGTTGAGGTTTAGAGTATTGCATCTTTCTGGCTTTCTCAGAAGTCTAGAATTTCATGAATAATTTTGTCTCCTGACATAGACATTTGCTTTTAAAAAAGTTTTCATCAGAAAAGTGTCCAATTTGTTTTTTTTGTATTGATTTAAAAAAAATATTCAAGGGCAGGCACACTTAATTGTAAATATTTTGACATCTTTCTTAATTTGTCTGGTTACATTATCTTTTTTTATTTACAAGGGAGATTATCATCACAACTAATATAGAAAGCGATAACATTGTTAATGATGGTCTTGATAATGTAGCATCACATTGCCAAGAGAATAGCACACACTGGAAAGGACAATTTTCACTAAAGTTGTGTGGTCTAAATAGTTGCATGATACAGTAGTACTGGTTATAAAAACACTATAATTGGTGATTTAAATACTGATTTAATTCTTTAAAGCTGCTTAGATATATCTAACTCGACCAAGGCACTTAGCGCCTAGAAATTTATAGCTTTCATAAAGGTAAATTACGCAGATGGGGTCTAAATCTTACCATTTCTAGGAGTGTGGATGAAAATTGCAATGAAATTATCCTAAAAGGGGAATTCTACAGCTAAAATATTATTGACCTACTTGAGTTTGATCTTTGCATCCTCAAAGCTGTCTGCTACAAAGTAGATAGGCTGGAAAGAGGTGATAGGGTAGTCCTGAATACATGTTTTCTCTGGCTCAAAAGGTCGGACTTCAGGTTTATCACTGAGGCAGTACTGAGAAGACAATGAGAATGGAAAAACAAAGTTTCATACCATAATGATGAAATGATGGATAAGCATAAATAGAGAAGATTATAAAAATTTAAGAAAAAAAAAAAGGATGAAGACTGAAAAGAGCTTTCTTTTTTCAAAAAGATCAGGATGAAATGAGAGTAAAGCTCGGAAGGCGCTGAAAATTGTTTGAAAAATACAATTTTTCAAAAATGTCTATAACTTTTGAAATAATCAAGAACAGTTAAATCTGATTACAGAAACATATTCAGCATTAAAAGTTACGACAGGTTGCCAAGTTTCATGCTTATACTCGTAAAAGTAAGCAAGGTAATCAATATTTCCCTTAAACATTCCTAAAAACTTGTCCCATATTTTTATGAGTTTTTTTTCTTATACTGGGGTCATCAGAAAAATAATACAGTAAAAGATTCATAACATTTTTATTTAATGATGGATTTTTAGAACTCAAAAAGTTTATTACTCAGCTCAGAAAGACCTTCCATTTGCACTCAATTCCAAGCATATTGGTAACAAAAATAATTTTCTCAAGGTTAATTCAGGTTGAATTGAAATTTCTTATATAGAATAATGTAGAAACTATTTTTAAACACAAAGATGTATTCAATACAGTTACGCTCTCCAGCAATTTAAAAAAATTAAAGTATCCAGTGCAACCAGGCACTATAAAACAAGTGCTTCCTACTAAAAACAAAATTTCACCCTCTGAATCTATATGAAAATAAGGCTAAGAAAACTTAAGAAGGGCAAATGTACTTGATATCACTAGCTGAAGGTATTAAGCAATTTATCTCTTTATGGAATGTGAACAGAGATATGATACATGAGAGCTACAAAAAACTTATGCAATCAACTCTTATAAAAATTTACTAGGTATCATTTTACAAAACCCCACAAAAGAAAATCAGCAAACTTGAAATCAGAACTTATTACATAATCAAAATCGATACTTTGGCCTGTCAAAAGGAATAAGCTTAGCATTGAAGCGAAAAAGAAAACTATTTCATGTAACTGCGAAAAAGAAAACTATTTCATGTAACTGATATATGAAGTCAATATACAAAATACTTTGTGTTGCTCAGGTAAAAAGTAGGGCATCGTTATAAACTTCTTTTCCTGGCAGAAGTTCGAACCTTTTTTTGGTATTCTCACCTCCAATTCCCCAAAGGAAGAGAGCAAGCCAGCACCATAGGCTTTTAATTCTCCTTCTTGACGACAAATGCCAAACTCCACAGTAAACCAGTATAACTATATGTGCAATTGGAAAGATGAAATATAACTATAGATCATGTTTATAAAAGTGGTAAAATCACAATGCATGATAAAACGAAATAGACATTTGATAATAAACTCAATTTTCAATAGGAAGATATGAAAATTCCTGGAAGGAACAAGCTAGTTGGACTGAACTTGGCAAAACTGGTTGTATCTTAATCTCAGCTTGATCTGAAATGAGGATTTTTTTCTATTCTCAATTCCAAGTAATTTTTTGGTTAGACCACTGAAATACTTACAGTGGCAAGTTTCTTTACGAATTCATCAGGTGAGCCCAGACTTGCAAGGCCAATCTCCTGTGAGAACTGAGCAAATGCTGGATCAGCAAACAGTGGAACATGACCAAGCAGTTCATGACACACGTCCCTGGTGATAAAGACAGATGGAAAGGCACATTCTATCCCTCTGTATCATACAAGTTATTTTTATCATTTTCACTACAGAAAGAATAAAAGTGAATTGTCTCTAAATTCAAGAAATAGACTAATCCCAGATATCTTTTGTAAATGACTTCTGAAATATATTTTGCAAAAACAGAAATGACAACAATAAAAAAAAAAGAAAGGAAATGCTAAATTATGAATGTATGAGCAACTTCTATGGGTTATTCTTTTAAATAAATATAATTTTACGTTTTAGCTTGTCTGAGAATGAGAAAAGTGCTAAATGTGCATCCAATTTTAAAATGCATACATGTACATTTTGAAAAAAAAATTCTTGCAACAGTTATGGCTTCATAATAATGCAGCCTACACATATTCAAATCCTTTGAAGTTAATCATAATGAAATAGTTATCCTTAATTGGCACACATGCTAATGTGCTTCTTTGATCCAAGTACCAAGCAAGGGCTGCTTGTTATGAAGTTAACTTATTCTCACAGCAATGCCAAGGATAAATAAATAATAATAAAAAAAGAATCCCAGATAGTCTTCAAAAGCTGTTACTATGTAATGAGAAAAATGTACGTGCCGTGTCAACTAGACTATACTTCAAAGATTATTTTTTACCTCTCCCCCAGTATGATATCGGATCAAAAACTGGTATGAGGCAAGACATAAAAGAAAATCTCTGAAAACGAATCGTACAGTAGGAGAACGAGTCTTCTGCTCCCTCTAAAAACTCACGGTTCAGGTGTGTACATAGGCTTTGAGCCATGTCTGATGTACTGGGTAGAGTGGAACACTCTGAAGGCCAGGCCTGCCAGGAAATCACGAGAGGACAAAAGGCCAGCAACAGGTCGTAGCTGGAACCCTGTGCAGTCTGAAAGAAAATATATGCCCACCTATAACTTATCATCTTTAAAACTTGTATCTGTAAATTTGTAGCCTGCAATAGTTTTAGTAGGCCTATGAATAGATTACAAGAAAAAAAAAATACTTATGCGAACTTTTAACAATTATTCTTTCATTTATATTATAATACTCGTATGAAAATGTTACAAGACAATAATTTATTCAGATGAATTATTAACAATCATTCATTCATTTAGTTTGTACAAAAATTATTTAAAATAAAGACAGACATTTTGGTCGCATCAATTTTTAGTTCACAAAGAAAAGAAATATCTGCCAACGAAAATCCGTACCCCTAATTGGGTACAAACGATTATCTTTCTTGTCTGTTTGTTATCATTGCTTGTCGTGAAAACATCTGAATGTGAAGAACATAAGCCTAACCAAGTGTATAACACGTTATAATTATTGCGATGCTGTGAACTCATTTACACTTGCCTGCTTATGATTGCACAGTTATTTCAAAGTACACTACAGGCGTGTTAGACATTAATTTTCATGATAATTGCAAGGTATAAAAATCGTAATTGACTATATGAAGCACTTGTGTTTATAAACAAATCAAGTTTAGCTTTGAATGCCAACCAGAAACTTCAGCCAACAATCACATAAAGATTGAGAGAACGAAAGCGTTTTGGTCAAATGAGAAATACATGTGACTTACTTGTGACTTAGGGCCTTCCGCGTCTCAGTCGTCCGACGGGGGCGCTTCGGCAGCAAAATACATGTTGGTCTAAAAAATTCCAGCTATCTTCTGCACCATAAATAAAGAGACTATAGAGAACAAAATATTGAGAGGAGGAGGTATAAGAAGATAACCCAAAAGTAGATAAACAGATTAGGTGAGAGAGAGAGAGAGAGAGAGAGAGAGAGAGAGAGAGAGAGAGAGAGAGAGAGAGAGAGAGAGATGAGAGACAATGAAAGGAAGAGAGAGAGAAAGAAAGAGAGAGAGAGAGAGAGAGAGAGAGAGAAAGAGAGAGAGATGAGAGACAATGTAAGGAAGAGAGAAGAGAGAGAGAGAAAGAGAGAGAGAGAGAGAGAGAGAGAGAGAGAGAGAGAGAGAGAGAGAGAGAGAGAGAGAGAGAGAGAGAGAGAGAGAGAGAGAGAGAGAGAGAGAGAACTTGCCTTTTAGAAAGTCTGAGATATCCTGCAGCTGTGGGATGTTATCTTCCCTGAAGCCACAGTTATCCACAAGTAGTGGAAAGACGTGATTGAACTGGCGACAAGCATGGGTGGGGTACAGATCCACCAGCGACTTGAAAACTGTTGCCCTGATAACCAGATTAGGTAAAGATAAAACAGTTTCTTACTAAGATTACTCAAATACAAAACTGCCCATCTTTCCTATAATTGCAAGCTTTCATAAATTATCATACAAGTGTATCATGTGATAATTTTATATTCTCTATTATGTGCTTTTAGTACTGTTCCCAAAAATTTGAATATTCTTGCAATACATCGATCTTTGAAGGAGCTAGATCAATATATGTATATATATATATATATATATATATATATGTATTCGTGTAATCTGCACATTTCTGAGTTTTTTTTAAAGAAAATGCAGATTGAGTATGATAATACATACAAAACAATACAAAATGAAGTTCATGAGAGAAAAAAAAGTCTATTAAATATAGAAGCCTCTTACCATGTTTTTCTCTCAGCTGGTGTGTACTCTATTTTTGGGATTTCTTGCCCACTGAAAAACAATAAAGAAGTTTGAAACTGATATGTCATGCAAACTTAATTTACAAAACAAACAAACAAACAAACAATAAAAAAAACCCAACAGATTTATTAAATTATATTTTTGTTATTAAATGAAATGCCAGAACAGTTGTGTAGACTGCGTGAAATCACAGCAGCCATATAATTTGATAGAATTAAACTGAATAGTCTGTCTTTCCTGTCCCGCAATGATAAAGGAAATATTCTAGGGCAAGGATAAAACAGGAAAACAATATTTTCTTAAAATCTGTATTACAAGGTGTACACGATAGGTTTGAAGCAACCAAATATATGAACCCAAAAAGAAACATACAGATTAACTAATTTTTTTTTATAAAAAGTTACTGTTTATAATGGAATGCGATATCAGCAAACTCCTTCCTTCGCTCTCTGTATACTGGATCTGTGAATCCCTGAAATAAGATAGGAATGTAATTTTTATGAAAAAAAAAAACGCAAAACAAAACGAAACAACAACAACAAAGACAACCAATTCCCCCCCCCCCCCCCCCACACACACACACACTTTACATCTTTTCCACAAAAACACATATGAGGTCTGTAGGCGTATTGTCAACAGCGTGGAAGAGACCGAGAAATTAAAAGAGAGAGAGAGAGAGATAGATAGATAGATAGATAGATAGAGAGAGAGAGAGAGAGAGAGAGAGAGAGAGAGAGAGAGAGAGAGAGAGAGAGAGAGAGAGAGAGAGAGAGAGAGAGAGAGAGAGAGAGAGAGAGAGATAGAGAGAGAGAGAGATAGAGAGAGAGAGAGAGAGAGAGAGAGAGAGAGAGAGAGAGAGAGAGAGAGAGAGAGAGAGAGAGAGAGATTTTCTTATATCACTTCAGAGATTATTTTTAACACTTACAGGGTGATCCGAGTCAAGCTCGGAACCATAGCTCAAGATCTGGTTAGCAAAACGGTCCAGGTCTTTGATACGTCTCGGGAACCACGGGACTGAAATAGAAGCAAGATGAAGAGTTCTTTTATTTTGATCTCCAATAATTTTTATATTTAATTCGTTTCAATTCATTAACATATCTACATAACATCTGCTTCCACTTAACGTGCTAAATATAAAAGTATTTGGAGAATTGGCTACAGATACCCCAAGGGAACAAAAAAACAACAACAAACAAACAAACAAAAAAACAAAACAAACGAGAAACTATGCATTGAATCTAATGATAATCAAATCTTTCAGCCTTATCCAAAAATTGCGTTGCCAAATCATAAAAATTTTCTTGAATTAAAAAGAGCATTCAGATGGGAACACATAATAATGTAGATTCTTGCCACGCGCACACTGTAATAATGTTTTTTACAATGCGAAAAGTTCATCATTGAATCGAATAAACAACATTTTTCATTCAGCAGATATGCCCCCCCTCACCCAACCTTCCTTTAACAGCTTGAAAAAAAAAGAACACTTCTGAAGCAATATTGTGAGATTTCATTACAAAATGAGGAGCAGGACAGCTCTGTAATTACTAGTCAATACTTTATTATTAAGTAAAAAAGTCACAAGGTGAAAAAAATTCATTCGACACTTGTCTTTCTGGTGAATAGCAGAAATGAAAGATCTAGAAATAAAGCAATGCAAGTACTTAAGGTCGCAGGTTGGGAATCAACAATAATATTTTCGAAGGTTTATCGAATATATAACCCGCCTATCAAAATACCGGAGTAACCATCTTCGAACAAAGCAATAACTTCGGTTAAACCAATCTAGACTTCAAACGAAAAGAGAAAGGTTTTTAAACAAACTACGGATGTCAAAAATACAAAACAAGCTTATTTAACTCAGAAAGTCCTTGGTAGCTGTTAATTGGTTGAAAAATACATTTCCGTGTTTAGAATTGTGTATGCTATCTAGTCAGCAGATCTTTTGCTCCAAAAATTTTGCTGGTAATGAAAGGTGGGCGGGAAGAAGGTAATGGAACGGGAAGGATGGGACACGTCAAAGACTTTGATATAGACATTGCTTACTTCGACCCTTAGCCATAAAATGTCCAGTTTATATCGCAGGATTTTTATATACAAGTACTTTATTGCCGAGCAAAGTTTGGAATCACCGTTTATCATTTTCATTTAAACCGATAGGATCGCATTTTTGCATTTTATTATCCAACATCGTTAATTTGTGTACTATTCATTTTGTAGTAAAAAACTTTAGTCATACTCGTTGTTGTAGAAGTAGCAGCAGCAGCAGCAGCAGCAGCAGCAGTAGTAGTAGTAGTAGTAGTAGTAGTAGTAGTAGTAGTAGTAGTAGTAGTAGTAGGAGTAGTAGTAGTAGTAGTTGTTGTTGTTGTAGATTTATAAGTTTGACTCATATGCCCATTGTCTTTAGTTTACAAATTAGCTTTAGAATCACACTAATGAACGGTGAAACCTTCGCCTATTCCTTTTAATTGTATTTTCTTTGCTGCTGTTCAAATTCTAGTTCAAGGTTTCATCTGTTTTTACACCATATTTTTAATCAAAAGTTTCCTCAGAGGGTCATCTCGTAGCTCTACACACATTTATCTATATCTTAATTGTTACTAGATCTATCTCTCATTTGTACGAAGTGACTGAAACAAAATTTTTGTCACAACATATAAGTCAGAAATTTGACAGAGGATTACCAAAAGCGTGAGTGTATCAAAGTGAAGGAAATGATACGATACTAATTTAAACAGAATATAACATTTTATCAACCCATGATTCATGAATCCGATTGCTTTGTGTCTCTTTAATTCATTTGCGGTATTTAATAAACATTCATACGCTCTTTTCAAACAAAATAACTTATGCAGAAGCAACTTTCTTTTTGAATGAGTTCTCATTGAGGAAAGCAACATCATGAAAACGCATCTATAGGCTTTGATTGTAATTATTCCAAAGTGTCAGAGCGAGCCTTTCAAGTTAGCATGATCCAAAAAAGTATACGTGTAATAATCAACGGCCTATAAAGCATACCAAATGATACAAATATATTAATATAAAACATTAGATTTATGTTACCCAGCATAGATGTCTCTATTATTTCAATTAAAAACACATCGAAATCTTTGCTGATGCCACCCTCAGATATTAGTATTCTATGATTTTAATTTGCTTTCTCTCTTCGTCTCTCTTTCACTCGTTTAATATTTACCTCGCATTTTTTCTGTGCATGCAAAATTCTACTTTAGTACATATACGCAGAGAGTAAGTGCGTGTGTGTGATAAAAATTAAGATAGATAGATAGATAGATAGACAGAGAGAGAGAGAGAGAGAGAGAGAGAGAGAGAGAGAGAGAGAGAGAGAGAGAGAGAGAGAGAGAGAGAGAGAGAGAGAGAGAGAGAGAGAGAGAGAGAGGACGATGTAGACAATGGCACAGAGGAACTGAGGAAGTATTAAAATTTATGCTCTGCAGCTATGAAATGTCTTTTCTCAAGCCAAGGTTGTCCATCATTCTAACCTTGTGTAGGAAATTTGCTTCATTCTTTTTTAAACTGTTGAGTCTCATTTAATGATACTTGAGAAGTCACGTATTTGAGTCCACGCAAAACACTGACATTATTGGAGAAAATACTGTTTTCAAAATTTTCAGGGTGACTGCACAGGGCCGATAAACCTTATTTCAGATGTTGAAAATATTACTCCAAGCAATAAAATGTCCAGCAAAGAATGTGCACCTCTTATAAGGCTAAGCAAACAAGACCAAAAAGCTTTGAACTTAAACAAAACGGGTGGAGATTTAAGGGCGCTTGGATTGTCCTACTTTCAATCAACGTGTCGCTTTTCTGTGAATCTATTAAAATACCAAATTCTAATTTCATAAGTAATATAAATAGTTATAAATCAAGCAAACAAGCATCATATGTAGGCCCAGTGTATGAATAAAAAAATAAATAATAAATACTGAGTATGGACTGGTATATGAATTAGGCCAACATATAATATATACCTCATACGAAGATGTGGATGGGCTAGGCATAATAATATATGCAATATAAAAATAGAAGACAAATAAATAAATAAACAAATTTTTCGTTGATAGAAAGACAGACAGATAGGCAGAAGATAGGTAGATAGATAGATGGATAGATAATTAGGTAAATAGATGGATGAAATACGGGTTTGGCTTAATGTTTTAAACGTCTTGGGAAAGCAATTCATCTTCATTTTCCTCATTCTAACTATCTGTTTAAGGACCCGTGAACAGATTAGACAAATACATAAATAGCTAGATAGACAGATAGTAGATAGATAGATATACAGAACGTTGGATAGAAAGATAAATGAACATATAGAAAATTAAAAATAGTTACAAATATTACAATAAATGGCTGTTTCGAATGACTTTCGTCAGTCAACATCTTAAGAGAGTGTTGACTTCGGCTAAAATTAAACAGTGATAACTGAAAGAAGTGAATCATCCTAGTTAACACAACATAAATTAGATCTTGCATGAGAAAAAAAAAATCGGAAGAATTTAATAACTATGTTCTCACTTTCATCGTTTCCCTCTGTCTTGCTTGGATTACGAGCCAGAACAGTAAGATTTTCAGAGAAATCTCGGAGGTCATCTATGGCTTGCTGAAATAAAAGTAACATGAACAGTTATCCGCTGTAAAGAGAACTCAAATTGACTCAACACAATTCTCTTCGAATACTGAGTTCATATTTATTTAAAACAAAACCACAATAAGATAGAAAAAAATGTGTTAATATCAACTTCTAACAGAAAATATTTGTGCATAAATATTCTTATAATAAATGGATTTATTGACACTAGTGAGCCTAACTAACTCTTCCATTTTTGCCATCTTTGGACAATTATACAGTTTGCACCTTGTGGAAGCAAAGAAGACCTCAGTTGTCGCAACAAATCTCTCACTCCGCTCCCTCAATACAAGCACACATTCACTCTTGCAATAACTCATTCTACTCAGACAGCTGCCGCTTTTTTTTTTTTTTTTTAATTCTTTTGTGTCCAACGCGAAAAGTACTATGGAGATGCAAGTTATCAGGAGGGTAATTATGAAACATCAAAAGCAAGTTATCTCGAAAAGTGTTTTAATATAGGTATGAATAAGTTGTATGTTCCGACTACATGTATTAGTTTGGGTATAATGCAAATCCTACCTTCAGGCCGCCAGTTGTGTTATCGCAGGCGATGAAAAACTCGAAGCTTTCAGGATTGTTACGGGCAGGCCGAGACTCAATATGGTGAAGGTTCACATTGTGGGACTGGAGAAGAGATAATTGTTTCATCAGGTTTAAAAAACAAAAACAACCCAAAAAAACAGTCATTTAGGCACAAATAATGCTCGAGAGAGCAACGAAGATATTGATGGCGATGGTGGTTGTGACGGTATACATGACGGTAGAGATGATAAAAACGGGTGGCAGAGACAATGAAAGAGAGAGAGAGAGAGAGAGAGAGAGAGAGAGAGAGAGAGAGAGAGAGAGAGAGAGAGAGAGAGAGAGAGAGAGAGAGAGAGAGAGAGAGAGAGAGAGAGAGAGAGAGAGAGAGAGAGAGAGAGAGAGAGAGAGAGAGATCAGTCGTGCTACACCAGGTTCAGAATTCATGGTGCCTTATCCGTGGTTTCGATCTCAGACCACGCATGGCGTTTTGATAGTGCGGAAGACATCTTTCCTCGGTTATCTTCCGCTCGATAAGTGATTAAATCGTTTTATTGGTCCAGAATGTAAAAATTTTCTCTCCGTTGAGTCTTTTTTAGCTTAAAAAGATTGTTGATTTATGTTTAAAGAGCAAATGAATAGAAGAAATGAAACTTATGGGCGATCATCAACCTGGAAGCAACAATTTTATTGATTAAAATAATCCAAAGGGATAGTTGGTAGAGTGGAGAGGTTAACGCATTGATCTGGCTTAACCCTAACACAACACACTATTTAATTGTCTTCGAGAATCATTCACATGCGTTCTTTATTCCTTAGTTTCATCCAATTTTGTAGGTTAGAAGTCAATGAGTCTTATAAGGTCGATCATGAGATCAATTTTGCAAAGCTAGTACTGGTACTAGTAATACAGATCGAGGATGGTTTATTTTAATGATCAGAAAGGAGTATATGACAGCCTTACTTTATTGTGTCAGGCTCTATCTATGAACATCTTTTACATTTGATCCAGCTCTCTACAGAACAATGCTAAAAATAATCAAAATTTTTTGTTTCTTTCTTAAACTTAAGATTAATACACTCTCATGTCGCGATATTTCAGTATACTTATGTGGTGGAACTCGCTTTAAAGTGATTGGTAAGAATCTTTAAATTTTATAGATTCGCAGTCCAAAGTGAACAGATAATTTCTGCACAAAGTATGATGATGTCGTCATTATTTTTATCAATTTCAATACCTATTTGTTTTTGTGTATACGGAAAAAAAAACACTTTGAAGGATGAGAGGGAGGTAGGACTAAAATCTATAATTTGAGTAAATGAAACATCGAAATTGCTATATTTCAGCAAAAACTTTGTAAAAATTAAGTTTTAACACCCTCTAAATAGTTGCAGGGATAGGGTTTACAAAGCTAGAACCATGTATAAGAGAAACAAAAATTGTCATTAAGTTGCTCATTTAGCAATGGATGATTGATTAAATGCTTGCTTTGATTTAACGAACAGAGAGAGAGAAATTTGCGCTCATCAGGAGCTGGGTGTAGATAAGCTAACGAGAAAAGCTGTTGCCGTGAGAGTGCTTTCCTATCAGATTACAGGCGAGTAGATCTGTTACGCTCGGAAGGTTTGTGAGTTACTTCATGACGACTATTTTTAAAAGGCCATACAAGATTTAATTTCAAATTTTGGCATAGCCATCATCTTTGGAATCGGATGAAAGGCATTGAACCTCACATGAAGGTCACATTTTTCAAGCTTTAGGGAATGCAGGTATGAGAAAATAACCAGTATTGGGTGATTTGATTAGGATAGGAAGTCAGCGAGAAGAGAAAAGAGATCGATAACTGGACTGATAGAGGTATATTGTATATGTGATTAGATGTCAAGGTTGTTATGACCGACATAGGTCAAACACCCTGAAACTCTGATAACTCTAAACGTTTGGTATGCTCCCCTATAAAGTCTGACAACTCTAATGTTTGGTCTGCTCCCCTATAAAGTCTGACAAATCTAATGTTTGGTCTGCTCCCCTATAAAGTCTGACAACTCTAATGTTTGGTCTGCTCCCCTATAAAGTCTGACAACTCTAATGTTTGGTCTGCTCCCCTATAAAGTCTGACAAATCTAATGTCTGGTCTGCTCCCCTATAAAGTCTGACAACTCTAATGTTTGGTCTCCTCCCCTATAAAGTCTGACAACTCTAATGTTTGGTCTCCTCCTCTAACCTCTGACAACTCTAATGTTTGGTCTCCTCCTCTATCCTCTGACAACTCTAATGTTTGGTCTCCTCCCCTCTAACCTCTGAGAAACTCTAATGTGTGGTCTCCTCCTCTATCCTCTGACAACTCTAATGTTTGGTCTCCTCCTCTATCCTCTGACAACTCTAATGTTTGGTCTCCTCCCCTATACAGTCTGACAACTCCAATGTTTGGTCTCCTCCTCTAACCTCTGAGAAACTCTAATGTTTGGTCTCCTCCCCTATACAGTCTGACAACTCCAATGTTTGGTCTCCTCCCCTATACAGTCTGACAACTCTAATGTTTGGTCTCCTCCTCTAACCTCTGACAACTCTAATGTTTGGTCTCCTCCTCTAACCTCTGACAAATCTAATGTTTGGTCTCCTCCTCTAACCTCTGAGAAACTCTAATGTTTGGTCTCCTCCCCTATACAGTCTGGCAACTCCAATGTTTGGTCTCCTCCTCTAACCTCTGACAAATCTAATGTTTGGTCTGCTCCTCTATAAAGTCTGACAACTCTAATGTTTGGTCTGCTCCTCTATAGAGTCTGACAACTCTAATGTGTGGTCTGCTCCTCTATAACCTCTGACAACTCTAATGTGTGGTCTGCTCCTCTATAACCTCTGATAACTCTAATGTCTGGTCTCCTCCTCCAACCTCTGACAACTCTAATGTGTGGTCTCCTCCCCTCTAACCTCTGACAACTCTAATGTGTGGTCTGCTCCTCTATAACCTCTGACAACTCTAATGTTTGGTCTGCTCCTCTATAACCTGTGACAACTCTAATGTCTGGTCTACTCCTCTATAACCTCTGACAACTCTAATGTTTGGTCTCCTCCCCTATAAAGTCTGACAACTCTAATGTTTGGTCTGCTCCAGCGAATTTTTCTTATTTCTACCCTTTAGAGATGGTACTAAAGAAAGAGGGTTTTGCACCTGTAAATCAAATATCTCGAGTAGATAATATTTGCGAGCTTAAAAAATTACCTATATTGAGGCGGTTAACCCTGACCTGTGACCCGAATAGATAAAGCTTATTGTTGATGATGGACCGACCAATTTAGAAATTGGGCATCTCAGAAATTAAAATCAAACTTTTCCAAACATAAAAAGATATACTAAAAGGAAAGCAATGTTAAATATTGTCAACATCGGTTATTATTTTACTCTTTCAAAGTGCTTTCCCATGAACCATTCTACATGCTGATTGAATCTGTTTCAAAGATAGAAATTTAAAAAAAAAAAAGAAAATCTACTCTGACTTTGGTAGACTTACACGGCTATTCTTCTTGCATTTTATTCATTTCCAAACTGTCTGCTATTCCCATAACTTGTTATCATTATAATTTAATAGGCTATAAATACAAGCCGCCTGCAAAGGTTTTCTGAACACCTGTGACAGTGCAGGCTCATACAGATACATTGATGTAAAATGACACCAAAGGTACATGAGATCCATCTGCCCCTTGCGGCTGCATCAAATCAATTTGAAGCAACTCTATTTTAGATTGAAAAAAAAAAACACTTGTGTATTGAACTCAGGTTATACAATATCATTCTGATGACACATACTCTCTCTCTCTCTCTCTCTCTCTCTCTCTCTCTCTCTCTCTCTCTCTCTCTCTCTCTCTCTCTCTCAGCGAAATAGCTTTTTTGTTCAAATGAAAACTGGGTTAAAAAACGTGGATGGTTTTTGACTCACGTGTAAAACATTGAGTGCCGAAGCGAGGATGCCGACTTTCTCCTTCAGAGTGAACGTGATCGTTGTACTCCCCTCTTTATCTTTTAGCTCCGAACGATAGGTAGGCGGATTCTGGGGATAGTAAAAGGGGCGTGTTTTTTATCCTGCAGGATAGCATATTAGAAGAAAACTGAAAGGGTCTGGGTCGCCCTTCCTGAACCATATTTGAAAAAAGAATCGAAAAAATTATAGCGTCCATTCAATTTGACAGTTTTATAAAATAAAGACTTTAAAAGTTAAGACAATTTTACCTTATAATGAGAAGGGTAGGCAGTTGAAATCATTAGATTTAAAATGATGAATGCCGACAAATAAAAACTGCTGAGAGGAAGGAACATACCACCAACCTTTGTTTTGAAGCTAGTTCTACCATGGCTATCATGTAGGTATCATACAACTAATAGGCAGCCATGAATTTCCATAAGTCCGTGTACATTAAAACACTTACTAAACGAATCTATAGCGTTTTAATAGGCAGCAAAAAAGATCTTTGAATAGATTAAAAATGTAAAGAATTATCTGATTTTGTATAATTATTCTGATCATTGGACGGTTCTATGAAGCACACCTAATTTTAGTACGAGAACGAGAGTGTGTGTGGGTACTGTTTTCCTAGGCTGACTTTAACGTCATAGTTTGAGAAAAGCTTGGAAAATCATTGCACATTTATGGCATTTAGAAGTCTTATTTTAACTAGAAAAACATACTACTCCTGATTGTTCCCAATATTAAAACTAGACATAGTAAGAAATTAACACTGATAAATCTAACAATTTGAATCGTAAAAATTGGTATCTGAATTTCATAAATTTAATTTGAGTTAGCATTGAAGAGTCACTGTGTGCTCATAAGATAGGTTTAATTTGTAGAGTAACATCAAACTGCGACTGTGAGTACGACACAGACGTTCCGCAAAAGCAGTTTGAGAATACCATTATCATAAGCTGGCACATGACTTTAGGATTAAAAAAAAACAGAGCAAAAGCAAGATCATTCCATCAAGTTTGTTTTATCCTGACTCTTCTGGCAACATGAAAGGAAGAGAGCTTATCTCAAGTGGTTTCGATTGTACAGGTGCAACTTTAAACAACTTAAACTCATAGATAAAAGCACAAGTAATTGAATAAAGTTACATTTTGATTTCTATGATGTTGTCACAAGATACACATTCCAATGTACAAGTTTCTATAACGATGCCATGGCGTGTTTCAACCCCCAACACTTTGTAGTGAGCAGTACTTAAAACTGTTTTACCTCAGACGTTTTGCATTTCAAGACAAAAATGGTGTCACAGACGTGTCATAGCTTTTTAGAGAAAGTTTAATATACTATTTGCAGTGTTGAAATTGATTTTCACATTATCATCTCCTTTTCCAAAACATTACATACTAGTATAACTAGTAAACTTGCGCACAAGAGCAATACAAAATAACAATACAAAACAAACAGCGTCGATTATTTTTATGTAATAAAAATTTGCTCAACGACAGATGTGCTTATCTTCTCATACAGAGCTTCACAGTCCTGAACCTTTGATAGCCCTCTATGAATGCCAAGAGAGGCTTTAAATACAGCAAATTGATGGCGTTCACTACGAATCCAAAGTTAATTATTCTCTCTAACAATCAATAGTTCATGGTGTACACATTAATTTAACTGAATACCAAAACCTCATTAGTCTCACTGCACAATAATGGTCTTCCAACCTGGTCGATAGTCTGATTTGGTCATAGTGATCCTTATTTAACACGACTTCATATTTTGTTCTTGTCAGCACACTCCAGATGGAGCATCACAGAGCTTTTCCTACCTCTATCGATTTCATGAGGGCAGAAATTGGAAACTGTATATCAGCGAACCGACCTGGTGATTCATGGTGAGCATAACACGCGGATTGTCAGCTGCCTAGTGCCTGCGATTTCCACAGGGATCGTTAATACAGGAAAAAAAAGAAAGTAACAACACGTTCTTTGCGGTGTGATTATTGGTAAAGCTGTGAGACAAGCTCTTTTTAAAACATAGGTCTGACAAAAGCAACAACACAAAAGGAGACTTTGATGTATGTCGAAAAAATGTATTTAATGGCTCAATCTATAGTAAAGGAGCTTGGGTTATAATCTAAGAGACACGCCTTTAGGGCGTAAGGCAAACTGATTCACTTTATAAGTTACAGTCTTCCAAAAAAAAAAAAAAATTAAAAGCCAATACACTTTTTAAGCACAGGTGGAAAAAAAGAATATTCTTGTGACCTGGTACACTTTTATGATGAAATTCTCCAAACCAATGTGCTCGAAGTGCAAGGTGGAATGACGCAAGTCAAAGAAACTTTTTGTGTGACACTTCGCTGAGCAAACCTTAAAACGGGTTTTTTTTTTTCTGACCCAGATAAGAAGTTTTCTATGGAAGCGATGCGGGCCTTTAACGTGCACATCAAAATGCAGATTCTGATAGGTTTAGTAGACGAAGCTTAGCCTTAATAGAATATTTTGAAAACAGTTTTCACAGAGATGCTACTCAATGTCTTTAAACAATTGTTTTGTCTCGTTGACACGTTGCAGATCGGCTTGAAAAACCTTTCATCCGCTTTCCACCTACAATTCTCCTCATATCTCTCTACCAATCTATCTATCTATCCAACATTATGAAAACAGTACAACAGCCCAGAGTAAAAGCTCGAGAATAAGTCATATGCATTTTTATTATTGTATCTACTTTTCTATCTGTCCGTCCATCTATCTATCTCTATCTATCTATCTGCCTAACTATCAGTACAAACAACTATCTTTATATAGTTGTAAAATCATGAGGAAAATAAAAAAAAAAAATGAGATCAAGATCTAAAAGCATGGTTTGCCAAGCTCGCTACCTGTGTCTTAAAGCGAGTTCGAGAAACAACGTTCGTATGCAAAGTCTCACAACTAACATGATTAAACCATATATAGTAATGCCCCTAAAATCCTACGTTCGCCCGCAATGGAATGTCTAGACCTGCGCTGCTTTCTCGGGCCACTAGAAAGACACGCCGGTTACCTTTGGCCTTAAAAGCTGAGAGCATCAGGTTCTTAGCTCGACGGGAGATGAAAGTAAAACCATGAATAACTTATGAGTAAAAAGTAAAGAAGGGGGGAAGGAGGGGTAGAGAAATACAAAATAGAGAAATTGAACTAGACACAATAAATTATGAAATTAGATAACTAGTTAAAGGGTGCGCGAGGGAAACTGATTGAAAAATGAAGGAAGAAAGAACGAGAGAGAGAAAGAAAGAAAAAAAGAAAGAGAAAGAGAGAGAGAGAGAGAGAGAGAGAGAGAGAGAGAGAGAGAGAGAGAGAGAGAGAGTCCTAACCCAGACAATAAATGAACAAACAGTTTCTTATTCTATATGAAAATTTGCGAAAATTATAGCACGACATGAATTAAAAAAAATTATCCGGTTTTGATAGTGAAAAAAAAAAGAGAAAATAAGGGAGATATTAACCGACCAAGACAAATATATATATATATATATATATATATATATATATATATATATATATATATATATATATATATATATAAAATGATTTAAAATGGTACTAACATAGTGAATGAAAGTGCTTAACAATAAGAAGCAGGATTAGTAATTATGAAATACCTGAACCAAAGCCTTGCCATGACGCTAGTGTTTCGAGCCATCGCATGGCTCAAATCACCACTATCATGGCAAGGCCTTAGTCCAAGTATTTCATAATTATATATATATATATATATATATATATATATATATATATATATATATATATATTATTTGTTTCATGGCGAAACTAACGGCTCACAACTGTGTTTCACACCATCGGCTATTGGTTTAGTACGTGAGAAAACTTGTTTGGGAGAGAAGTTAAGACAGAGTGAACGGTAAGAACTGAAGAGAGTCGCTTAAACAGCACAAAAGTAACAAAGAAACAAACAAAACAGTTCAAAGCAGCTGAAAAAAAATATTAAAACTTGTTGAAAAATTACACAAACAGCAGTCCGATCGTCAGCCACATGAATTTGCAACCAGCGAGGCTTCCTAACAAGCTAAGTCACCGAAGTGACCAAAGTGTAAGAGTGAGCTTTATCATTTAAACATTTGGCACAGATAGGACAGTCAGATATTTTTGTTGTGTAGGCCTGTAGGCTGAATTATAAGTGCGTTCTAAGTACGGTTCTGCCCTCACTATACCCAAAAGTTAAAAGAAATAGATCACTATAACTCAAACATGCAAAACTTTGTTCACTTCAGTGCCTTGGCCTGTATTTTAGGAAGCCTCGCCAACCAGTGATAAAAAAGACCAAAAAAAAAAAAAAAAAATGCAAGAATATTAATCACTATCTTCCTCCGCCGTTAATAAAGTCTGAATCAAATCAGGTGCAATGTTAGAAGCCCGAGCTTAGCCAAGTCCTTGCTTTTTCATCTTCATAAAGATGGCAAGAAAGCACTTTTGAATAAAATACGGCTCATTAAAGTTAGTTTTCTTATACAAATTTAGACCTATATGGATATTGGTATGAGCAGAAGTATATTCAGTCTGATGTTAACCGATTATTTCTAAATTTGCACAGCACTTCATTTTGAACAAAGAACAGATGGCAAGATAAAATAAAATAGCGCATAACCCTCTCCTAGCCAAGCCCATAAATGCGAAAACGCGAGAGTTCTAAAACTGTAAAGCAGAGCAATATTATTTCCAGCAACATTATAGCAGCGATGGATTTGTGCTTATCTAGGCATTCTGCGTTCATTTGATCGTTTCCCGATACAAAGCTAATGTTGCTAACTCACAAGTAGTGGAGTAATGAAATATTTCCAAATATTTAAGAACTTTGTCTAAAAAGGGGGGAAAGGGGGGGGGGGGGAGTGGGGGCGGGGGGGTGGGGAGGGGGCGGGATGCATTAAAACGTTGTTCTGTGATGATTTTGTTAAAAAAAGAAGCAAAGACCAAAGCTTGGTTCCCATGAAACCTAATGGTACGCTTGAAACACTGATTAAAGCAACTCAGATATTTTAAACGACTCTCTGAGGAATTTTTACCTCATTGTTGTTCATTTTCTTTACAGTTGCCCTCAAGCTCCTTTACGTTCCACTCGGGTAATATTCTTGAAAGTCTCGATTGATAAAGAAATCCAGATCCTTGTCGGACTGCAATACGTGAATGTGTAGCTAAGTTATCAACAATGAGCTCAATTAAACTGCTTTTGGGTCTTGAAATGCCTTGATTGATGTTTCAAATTGATACGTACCCCATGTAGTGAACCAAACAGAACCGGACTTGGGTTTGAATGGTGAGCTAATTATCTTTTGTTAGGGAACAATACCTCACGTGGTATGAGAGAGTTTTAACAAATAGCGCTGACACAAAGGGTACCTAGGCCTATTAATGAAAGAAAACTGCCCCAAAGGGGTTTTCTCTCATGTCACCAAATTTTTCCTTCATAGATGAAGATTTGTGCGATGAGAAGTAAGTTGGAAATTGTTGCAACTTCGAAAACCGGGCGAGTTATATCTTAAATAAGGATATTGAAATACATGTTGAGTTACAAACATTTTTTTTGGGAAAAATGACAGAAACGAGCCCAAAATAAAGAATTAAATTATTTAGCTTTCTCCACACTGAACAGAAAGTTCATTATTAAATCAATCTACTCCACACAATTAATTCCATGCAGTAGCATGGAATTTCTTTTTAGAACTGTTCATCGTTCTGTTAATTTTCTCTACATTGATGCCTCAAGGTGATCTCGATCGATCAGCGCTGCTAAGATGTAAACTGAACAGTGGAGGCTACACGCGTATTCATTATCGATATCTCTTACCCGAAAAATAAAATGATGACTTCATAATATTTTATGTTGGATATACAGCTTTATGACTATTCCAGCTTATAATTGTATCTTTTTTGGTTTTGCCAAGTATACACCGAATTATACCGCAACATTAAATTTTTAATAAAGCATATTACTTTTATTCACATGTTGCAGTATTGGTGCCAGCTTGCAAAGGGAAACATGATAGTGTCACAATGCCCTAAAAAGAAGCCTCTGAAAAAGCCCAAAGTCTAAAAAAAAAAGAATTTATTAAAAGAAAAACAATAACTGCTGACAACAATTGACGTACCATTGCAAATGGTGAACTAAATTTGAATAACAACTCTTTTCTGAATAATTTCAGCAAACGATTTGCTTAACTCTTTCTATAAGTTTACTATAATCAGGAACTTATAATAATATTCACGTTATTTCTCATTTGGAGGATAATGCATCAATATAAACAATTAGCCACGGTTTTTAATGTTTCCTTTACAGACTTAAAAAAAGAAAAGAAAAGAAATTAAAATCAAATGCACAAATTCTAAGCATGAAAAGCCCTTTTCTTACCTTGGCTTTACCGTCAAGTCTTGGTTTCTTCGCTGGAATCACAAGGGCATCCATCGTTATTGAATTAGTCTTTACGAACAAATTCGAAGAATGTAGAGAATATCGGTAAAGTAATTTTCCTTTGAATACAGCTTGTCCGTCCTCACGGTTTTGGGTAATTGAACGTCCCGTCGCCTTCTCGTGGGTTCTTATACTTGTTCTTGGCGCTGCGCAACTGCACGGTCTAATGTGACATCGATCAGGCCCCCTCTGAACCAATGATCAACACGCTGTTGGAAACTCGACTGAAACATACCAGGCAGAACTGCAGCCAATACCGTCTCTCTCTCTCTCTCTCTCTCTCTCTCTCTCTCTCTCTCTCTCTCTCTCTCTCTCTCTCTCTCTCTCTCTCTCTCTCTCTCTCTCTCTCTCTCTCTCTCTCTCTCTCTCTGTAATCCATAAAAATTAGTCCTACTTTATCGGGCCCGCTAATCAAAACATAGGGTGATTATTTTAAACTCCTGTTAACCGATGGAGAAAACGAAAGCAGCGAAGGTCATGGCAAACAGTGCAGAGCACATTACCAGCAGCCCAGGGCGTACCTTTGCATAAATTGACCAATATTTCTGAGAGTGAGAGAGAGAGAGAGATTGAGAGAGTGAGAGAGCGAAAGAGATGAGGTGAGAGACTAAAAAACGGGGAGAAAGAAAATAAGGTTAGAGATCATAACCAATATGCTGATGAGAGAGGGAGAGAGAGAGAGAGAGAGAGAGAGAGAGAGAGAGAGAGAGAGAGAGAGAGAGAGAGAGAGAGAGAGAGAGAGAGAGAGAGAGAGAGAGAGAGAGAGAGAGAGAGAGAGAGAGAGAGAGAGAGAGAGTTTCGGATGCTCATAAATTTTTGTCCCAACTCAGATCATTCGTAGCTCTCTCTGTGGTCAACAATATTCGATCAGCACAGCTGAGAACAGAACACGCAGTTTGATTGGTTTGTTGCACCACACCTCCTAGTCACACCCTCAACTATGTGGGTCGATCGACATTTTCTAATTAGCCTGTATATTTTTGCAAGGTTGAAAGGTCAGTTGCAAGCTTGTGATTGTAAACAAGGTTAATAGCCCAAGCAGGACTACTTGCCGATATTTTGTTTGTTTTAAAATTCACCCTTTTACTTTAGCTCAATACAACACATGTGTTAAAATTGAGCTGACCCGATAGAGCCAAACATAATCACCAGTTTGTGTCACGGCCATATTTTATACTGTGAGGTTGATGACTTTCCGAGTACTCCTAAATTGTTTTCGCGGTCAAATTTCTCCTAATGTGCTTAAGAACTGAAAAAAGTTACAACAGCGGTTTTGCTAGAACGATTGTTTTTATTTTGTGACGGAAAGCCTCAGATAAAATTAGCTAAAAAAACTAAAACAGATTGTGATTGCTACCGTGATTGTCCTTCCTGGAAGAGAGAGAGAGAAAGTGATGGCGAAAGTAAAAAGATAATAATAATAATAATAATAATAATAATAATAATAATAATAATAATAATAATAATAATAATAATAATAATAATAATAAAAAAATAGAAGAAGAAGAAGAAGAAGAAGAAGAAGAAGAAGAAGAAGAAGAAGAAGAAGAAGAAGAAGAAGAAGAAGAAGAAGAAGAAGAAGAAGAAGAAGAAGAAGAAGAAGAAGAAGAAGAAGAAGAAGAAGAAGAAGAAGAGGAGGAGAAGAAGAAGAAGAAGAAGAAGAAGAAGAAGAAGAAGAAGAAGAAGAAGAAGAAGAAGAAGAAGAAGAAGAAGAAGGAGGAGGAGGAGGAGGAGGAGGAGGAGGAGGAGGAGAAGACGGAGAAGAAGATGAAGAAGAAGAAGAAGAAAAACAAGAAGAAGAAAAACAAGACGGGGAGAGTGAAGAGAAAGAGGGAGAAAGAGAGAAAGAGTGAGAGAGAATGAGAGAGAGGCAGATAAAGAGAGGGTGGGCAACAGTGCGATATAACGTTATTTTCATACAAGTGAATGTAAATTTTATTTAATTTGTATGTAAATCTTTTGATAAACATGATCTTCATGTCCTTCGGATGTTATTAGAAGTTCCAAGGAACTAAAAAAAATATTGATGAACATATAAGCTTGAGATTGTAACAGGTTTAGAAAGAAGAAACATCTTCAGGATTAAGCTTTGATCAATTTCTTGGAAGTTCCTGTCTATTAATGCTAGAGTAAGAATGATTCGAACCCAAGTCGCAATGATCATAGCAATACGTAAATCAATAAGCTGCTAGGTCCTTATTTTCAGATTTAACCAAGTATAGACAAACTGCAGAGATTTGTATCGCTTGCAAAGCGTAGCAAACTGCATATGTGGATTTTTCCCTTCTAATCTGTAGTTAAGCTTTTAATCTTAAGAGCTGCTGATCCCCTGGGCTGACAATGTTGCACTACCGGCTTGGCAGTTATCTGGGTGTTAAAAAAAAATTAATCACAAAATTACCTACCTTTCTTCTCTCATTGTATCTAAAAGGACCAAAATAAAATTTAAATGGTAATATCATGGTGGAAATTATAGATCCTAAACCCTATCGACAATTACATGAACAAGCAAGCGGACTTAACCTAAGTTTGCATTATAAAAGATTGCGTTTCATTGTAACATAGAAAGAAGGATAATTATTTATGCTTTTCTTGCCTCGTAATAGTCATTAAATAAAGCAATTAATCTTCCTTGTGAGATCATCAGCTACGATTAGCAACTTTTGGTATTGAACCTGAAAATTTGGACTTAATTTCATTTTGCCGCGATTGATTACTTAGTTTAATAAACAAATAACTGCGTTTTCAAGGATTTAATAAACAAAATAGAGCGTTTTTAAAGATTTGAATGCTATATTTTATGTCAACGTTTTTGAAGACATTATTAATTTACTTGCAACCTCTTTTATTCGAAAAAAAGAAAGCACGTGAGGGTACTTTAATAATTAAAACTGTGACAAGATGCAGCAACCATAGTAGCATCAACAGCGCTAAAACTACTGCTAAATCTACTACTACTACTACTACTACTACTACTACTACTACTACTACTACTACTACTACTACTACTACTACTACTACTACTACTACTACTACTACTACTACTACTACTCTACCACCACTGCTGTTGCTACTGCTGCTTTTACTTCAAGTGTTTTCGCTGCTGCTACCACTACTTACAACCTTAATATTACTACTACACAGAAAAAAAAAATGCCGAAAGTAAAAGCTAAAGCAAGATAAAAAAAAGAAGAGACATATCCGGTGATCTTATTGATCGCGTGAAGCTACATTTTTCCTATCTTCCAAGACATGTATGTTTAGCGAAGACATGCTTCTATCAATCATATAGGCTCGTGTAGCCATGTTCATCTCTGCCGTGCCTAGGATAGCATCAATCGATTCTGTCTTGTATTCCCTCATCTCTTTCTCTCTCTCTCTCTCTCTCTCTCTCTCTCTCTCTCTCTCTCTCTCTCTCTCTATATATATATATATATATATATATATATATGTCTATCTCTCTGTCTCTGTCTCTATCTATCTATCTATCTATCTATCTATCTATCTATCTGTCTCTGTCTCTATCTATCTATCTATCTATCTATCTGTCTGTCTCTCTGTCTCTATCTATCTATCTATCTATCTATCTATCTATCTCTCTGTCTCTATCTATCTATCTATCTATCTATCTATCTATCTATCTATCTATCTATCTATCTATCTATCTAACTATCTATCTATCTATCTATCTATCTGTCTCTCTGCTCATTTCCCTCTGCCCCGAATCTGTTGCTCATAGAATTTCCTACATTCGTAGATAGCTACTGAGAACGTCCTTTGACCTCATCTCTAGTGCACTGTAGAATTTTAATAAGATCTTTAATGAGTTCGATTGGCTTGATTATTTGCTGAACAATCGATGACGAATTTCTTATCAAACTATGTTCTAATGAAAGAGCTTTTACCTCTATAGTTTTAAAACGAGCACCATCAACAATTTATTTGATACATATTTTTCATGCTTTCCAAAACTAGTATATCTAATTATCCGGTGTGACGTAACTGGCCATCACGATAAAAGAAAGGATTAACTTAGCAGTAGCACTACTGCAAATGCATTTTAACACCACCATCAAGAAAAGAGGTGGACATGACTGATTCTTTTCTTAAATTTAATAGCATTTTCTCAATACCATGCATCTTTGTTAACTGAACCAACATTGGTTTGCTCAATTTTTATTAAGGATATTTTTGGTTCTGATTCGAGTCTTAAAATCTAGATCAAAATTTACCTATAAGTCCAGAGTGAGATTTCAGAAAGAAATTGTGTGGTAATTACGACACCGTTTCGGTGATGCGATAGATTGAAAGCAAAATAATGTGTTCATCTGAATGTTTGCCGTGGAACCTTTCTTTTATTTTCTGATGCCACCGCGGCCCCACTGTTCACTGTTTACATCTTAGCAGCGCTGATCGATCGAGATCACCTTTAAGACATTAATGTAGATACAACTAACAGGACAATAAACATCTTTTAAAAAATTCCATGCTTCTGCAAGGAATTGTGTGGAGTACATCGATTTAATAGTGAACTTTCTGTTCATTATAAGAAAAGCTAAACATTTAAATTCTTTATTTTGAGCTCGTTTCTGTCATTTTTTTCCCCCAAAAAATCTTTGTAACTGAACATGTATTTCAATATCCCTTATTTAAGTTTTAACTCGCACGGTTTTCGAAGTTGCAACAATTTTCAACCTACTTCTCTCCACAGAAATCTTTATTTGAACGGTAAATTATCTATCAAGAAAATATTTGGTGACATGAGAGAAAACCCCTTTAGCGCTCCCTCTATCAATAAATACTCATAAAAATGATGTTTTCCTTTCATCCGAGCCACATCGGTTGCTCTAAATTGCATGGATCTATCTCCAGGTTTATTAATAGTTTAATGAGTCGAAATGACTAATAAAGTAAAAGAAAAAGGGGCTCCCATTTCCTAAGAAGTTTCCCCATTTGAATGAAACGTGATCCTACATATTTTTAAATATGTTTTTTTTTTTGTAAGCTTAATCGGTGGATAGAGTTTCATTAGGTGTGCAGCTTCCACAAGCCGAAATTTTAAGAAATTATTAAACGATTAAATGAAGCAGAAATTTAGGGAAAACTGACCGCGTTATCTCTGACCAAATTATTTGTCAAAGAATTGCAGCTTTTAGCAGTTCCATGACAATCACTAAGACTTACACAGGAACAATTCTTACGTCAGGTCATAAATCTGCCATACTTTTGAAGTAAAGTGTTTCAAATCGTGGCGTAAAAAATCCACAAAATTACTATATAATTATACATTTTTCTCTCATAAAAAAAAGAAAGCAATTCTCCGAATGAGACAACAAGGTATAAAAACGGCGCATAAAAGCTCTGTGCAACAACCGGCTGGCGACATTGAAACAAACAAAGCTATAGAAACACCAAACGCTATATTCTGGTTTGTCAATAGGACATAAAAATTAGTTAGAAGATCAACAAAACTAAATACGAAACTAAATAATCTAGGTTGCAAAATGAGAGAAACGAAACCCTACACCAAATAGAATAAAAAGTGCTGAACTGAAAATAACTCTAAGGGGAAGATTCCAACATCAAATCAATATCGCCAAAGCAAAAATGTTTGAAAAACCGTAAAACTGAAAGCAATGAGGAATAATCTATAACCGATCCTAATGATACCGTCCCCACCTTTGCAGATCACTTCAAAGGCAAATTTAAAGACGAAAAGATACACGACTTAGCATCCAACGGTAGGTAACTTCAAGGTCACTCAACCAACCATTATCACCCGGAGAAATAAGAAAAGTTTAAAAGGCATCCTGATAATTCAATCAGGACCTACAAAACATATCAACAAACGTTTGAAAACAGGTTAACAGTTCATTCTTGAAATAAATTCGGGTATGCTTATTGCAATAAAAAATACAAACTTAGTAACAGAGAAACCTTTGACGAAAACTAAGTCAATAATGTCCATCGCCAACCAGTTATAGACTTTATAGGCTTAGAATACATAAATTTTGATACAGTTCAGTAAACACTTTAATTTAAAAAATGCATGTCAAAGACAACGTTTACAAAATAGAGTTAAATAACTTGGGCAAAGATGATATAACATGGAAAACAGCTAAAACAATTAGATTCCTAATTGCGACACCGGTGACAACTGCCTAATGTTGCCCTTAATAGGCTCAAGAATATCTCGATATGACGGGGCAAAATAAAAAAAAAATACCTAAAAATTAATTCTATGGAGCTCTAGTAAAATCTGTTCTTACTCACACCTGTAGCGCACGAAATTGACACATCTGAGATAATCAAAGTAGACTGGAAACACTTAAGAAAAATTGTAAAGATTTACTGTCCAACCATTATGTTTATAAACCACACAAAACGGATGCAAAGAGAAAGCTTTGGTATACGAACTAATAGGATTTTAGAAATCTTTCAAACCGCTTTATTACATCCAGTTTATGCTTTGGTATAGATAGTGATAAAATCAAGAACTACGTAAAGATGTAGAAAATTTAAGAAACTTATCCATGTATTTTGTTAACTTTTATATGAAGAAGATGTAGGGACCTTGGAAGTAAGAAAAGATATGTGGGTTTGAATGTTTCATTATTATACGAACCGCTATTAAAGAGTCATCTTACTAAGATTTCGTTTGCATTTAAATGTGAAAATACATTAAAATGATTTGAGGGCTAAGAATGAGAGGATGGGAGAGAAGGGAAGAGAGAGAGAGAGAGAGAGAGAGAGAGAGAGAGAGAGAGAGAGAGAGAGGAGAAGAGAGAGAGAGAGAGAGAGAGAGAGAGAGAGAGAGAGAGAGAGAGAGAGAGAGAGAGAGAGAGAGGAGAGACGGAGAAAAAGAAGGGAGAGAGAGACAGAGAAATATAAAGAACGAAAGAGAGAGATGGAGAGTGACAGAGAGAGAGAAAAAGAGAGAAAGAGAGAGAGAGAGAGAGAGAGAGAGAGAGAGAGAGAGAGAGAGAGAGAGAGAGAGAGAGAGAGAGAGATAAATTTCATCTGCTTTTTATAAGGCTTTTTAAGTAAGACATTCTGGACCTATCAGTTATGTAGCTTTTCATTCAGCGCGACTACTGGAGCTTCGTTTGAAAAAGATTTTCAACAAATCAACCCCCTCCCTCATCCAGACACAAAATACAGATAACAGCGTTATCTCGTACCGCACGAGTTACACGAGCACGCTTTACAGATAGATCAAAGAGCTGACCTTTGTACAGAGATTATCAATTACATCGTTTAATAATGACTTCGAGTTTTAGTTTAAAGGTGATTGAGTAATTTGTCCAGACTTGTATCCATAACGAAAAGTCTGGGTTCAGGTCAAATGATTCAGCGAAAAAAATGTGAAAGAAAAAATGAAAGGCATCTGCATAAGATTATCAAACAACTTTTTAGAACCTTTCGTTGAAAAAGATTATAGACCTATCTTTCTACAAAACAAAAAAAAAAAAAAAATATATATATATATATACATTTTTTTTTGTAGAAAGATAGGTCTATAATCTTTTACTTTACTTTAATGGAAAGAAAAGTAGTCTCAGATACGAGTAACTTTGCACAATGTGTGGTGGTATGCAAACATTTTTTTTAAAGTAAAACACCTATAATTGTCAGATTTTCTTATACCTATTAACAGAAAAATCAGGCAATTACCTAATGGATTCGTTTTATACTTAATTTCATAAAAAAAATATTTTCGTAACACAAACTATAGTGTCCTTTGGAAAAAGATTTTTTTTTTCCGCCCCTGTTTAATTTCACAATTCTCCCTCTTTGTCTCTGTGCGTCTGCCTGTCTACTGCCATTCTCTCTCTCTCTCTCTCTCTCTCTCTCTCTCTCTCTCTCTCTCTCTCTCTCTCTCTCTCTCTCTCTCTCTCTCTCTCTCTCTCTCTCTCTCTCTCTCTCTCTCTCTCTCTCTCTCTCTCTCTCTCTTATTTTTCTAATGTGAAAATGTACAAATCTTTCTCTTTTATTTAAGGCTTTTTAGAGTTTCCTGTTTTAAAACACCCCCATCACCTTCCCTTTTCTCTTCACCAAATAACTAACTCCTTCATTTCCTCCTCATAACTTAAAAAAAAAAAAGAAAAAAAAAACTTTTCCGTCTAATCATTTTTTTTTCCTTTCTGCTTATCCTAATCCTCAAAGACTTTCATCTTCCTCTACCTGATCCCTTTTCTCTTTTACATTATCCTTTAATTCACCCTCTTTTTTTTCTTCTCTAACTCATCAATATTTCTTTCTTTTCCTCTAGCAGACCCCTTTTTCTTCTTAAACGCATCACTTTATTTCCTCTTCAACCCCATCTTCTTTTCGGTCGCTCTTACTCATACTTTTTTCTCCCCATCTTCCATCTTCTCCTCCTACTTGTTCTTGGTTAAGTTTTTAAGGGACTGGGGAGGAGGGGAGTAAAGATATTCCATTAATCCCGCCAACATAACTCAAATGTTGCAATCTCGAGCATCACTGTGAGAGTCTATTTAAATGCAGATTCAAATTTTGATTCTATAACAAATCAATTATTTTTTGTGTTGAAGCCATTTTCTCTTGGGGGATAAAAAAGTACTACGCGAAATGTATTAATATTTTGATAGATCTCAATCAATTGTGACACCATGACACCTGCTCCTTCTTAATGTGATGTTACTTAAATTCTAACTGGTCTTTCAAAGATGACTGATAATAATAGCTTAATTTAAAGTGTGTATGTTAATATTCCCCCTTTTTTTTTTAAGTTTTCTCTTTAAAATAAAATTTTAATTTTTCTCTAAATATTATGCTTTTTTTTACACCTAGCCTGATATTACAAACATTATAAATCACGAGATTTTTGTAAACTTAGAATTTTTACATAATAAAAATAATTCATTTTCTTTACACAAGATGTTCACTCTGAGGATGTATTACTAGGTTGCAAGTATAAAGCAAACTGCAAGTTAATTGTAGAATAGATTGTAGTTTTCGTTGGTTTTCGGTACTTCATTGCGTTATCAACTGTGTGTGTTAGTAAAACGTGCAATAAAACAATTATGCCCATTCTAACCAAAATACAAAAATGAGAGTTTTAAACGCTGTAAAATTTTTTTTTCAATTTAATTAAATTGACAAATCTCTTCTGAGGCAGTACCGCAGTAGCGACGTTATTTTTTTATTTCAATTTTTTTTTTTGCTGTAGTTGCTCTTGTTCTAATACCTGTTGTTTTTCTCCGGGTAAATAGGTAAACTTGTTATTGAGAGAGTCATGAGGCTGCGCTGTTTACTGGACCAAAGGATGCTGAATCACAGTAGGGCAATAACATTATCTGTTTACTCTTGCGGTGAATCCTCTCTATTTATCTTTGTCCTGTCCCTTAGGACTCCATTATTTCTAATCTATTCTGGGTTTTTTAATTTAGGTTTCACATTGCTTTGATCATAGTGTCAAGAGGAAAATAATTGTAATTTAGCCAAATTCTATCACTGTTTTTAAAACCCATTGTCGAATAAGTCCATGACTATTTAGCCTTTTGCTGAAATACTGTCTATTCTGTATCTTGTTGCTGTAGATGCTGCTGTTGTTGATGTTGTGGCTTCGAGGTCTGGCAAGATTTAACCCAGGCGTGTTGTAGAGCATCAGCGGCAGACATTCTCCTCTCCGGGTACAACTGCAAAAGACGGTCTAGAAAGTTGACGCAATCTGGTTGATAAAGAGAAGATTCAAAAAGCGTATGTACTGGGTTATTCACGTCAATATTATGGAAGAGTCTTCGACGGACGACGCATTATTCAGAAACCCATGCTGCTTTTCTTCCATTCCTTTTATCGAGACTTACGTTTACTGTTTGAACGTAATGGATGTGAGAAACAGTTTCCACAAAAGCCTGTTTTGAAATTTAATGGTCTTGGCCGTTTTTAAATTTTCTCATACAATGAATTGGTAGGCTGATCTCAAACTCGGTTTCCTACTGTGTCTGCCTGTGTCTCTCTGTCTTAATATGTCGCTATCTCTGTCTCTGTTTATGTCTGTCCGTCTGACTCTATCACTCACTCCCTTTCTTTCTGATCACAATATCCGTCTGCGTTTTCCTATATTCAAATGTCAATTTCAGCCTTATTTTTTCAGTTGCAAAATTATTTCCGCTGAAATGTCTCACTTTCTAAGATCTACCATTATTAAAGATAGGTTACTAAAAGTGAAAATATGAAACCACCATGTTGAAATTGATAGGTTACTAAAAGTGAAAATATGAAACCACCATGTTGAAATTGAAGTGTATCAAATTACCTACCTATCAATTTAAAATCCTTCAGAACTCAAAGTAAAATAATGATCATGGAGTTACCTTTACTAAGGGAGGGTAGACCAGCGAACATATTTCTTCTCTGGACGAGTTTTGGGTAGTTTCCCTTGTGGTGCAGTTCATTCAGTACAGGAGCAGCCCCTTGGAGCATCTCCACTATACTCACGCCCCTGTGAACAAACACAATATTAATATGCAGTATATGTTTATGTTTTCACGTTCAACATTTTCAATAAATCAATGGAAATTCTTTTCTAATGTTATTTGTTTCTGTCGATTACTTAATTAAATAAAAAGAAAAAAAAGTAATGCAAATGGCTGTCGTGTTGACTCGCGTTTGATCCGTTTTCTTTCTTTTGGCAGTAACTGTTCTGCTTGGCCCTTTTTTTTAAATCAACCTCCGATAGTCAGAATGATTGTGACATTTAGATATTTTGGCATAGATCGCTTTTCACACGGTGCAGAATTTGGTTTCAGTGGCTATAACTAGAAATATGTTAATTGTCCAAACGATGGAAGCACGTCTGTCTAAAGATTAAAGTGATTAAAACTCTATTCTGCTAGAGACTGTGTTTGTTTTGGTAGTAGGTATTCAGATAGAATTTCTTTCAGATGATTACATATTCAATATTCAAAGATCATACTTAGGAATTCAATATGTATAATATAATATATCTATGAAGAAAGGCAATAATGCTCTTATTATTGTTTGTTTTTTTTTTCAATTAAAAGCTATCCAAATTGCTCCAAATACGTATCTGTATCATATTTTCATAGGTCGTCATTAATAAAGCTTTCATTTTATCATAACCGCATACTGAATGAGCTCTACAATAATGCCGCTAAAAAAAAACAAAAAAAAACAAAACAAAAAAAAAAAAACACACACACACACAAAGACATAAATATGAATTATCTACACTTACAAACTCCACATGTCCACTGCGCAGCCATAACCGGTTGTGTTGGTTACTTCCGGAGCCATATAGGCAGGTGTGCCACATCTTCTAGTCAGGTGAGGTGTACTAGGGCAAGTGGCACTTAGCCCCAAATCTGTTGATCAACATGGCTAATTTATTAATATAATCAGCGCAGAATCTATGGGGCAAGGGAAAAAAAAACTCTCTAAAATTGCTATGTGTGATAAGTTCCACTCGCAAAGAGTGTTTTATTACCTAATCTACGTAATCAACAATATTTTCTCAATAGTTTTAAAAGCAAAAATTACCTTCTGTAAGTTTAATTGGCATATCTTTGATCTATTAAATTTTGGGCATGACTGTGTATAACATTTGTGTAATTTTTTTTACCTTTTTATGGTACTAAAAAAGGCTTCAGAAAATAGAGCAAGATATGCTATATGTCATGATAGTGTTAAGTGCAAGGAAAAAAAGAATAGTGCAAGATATGCTAAATGCGATGACAATGTAAAGTGCAAGGAAAAAAATGAATAAAATAAAAAAAAAATTTTTGAGATGCACCTGTTTTTTGTTTGTTTAGTTTTTGTTTTTGATTATTTTGTCTATTTGTTTGTTGTTGTTGTTTTTTTTTTTTTGGATGGGGGAGGGTGAAGGGGAGAAAAAATAGAGCGAAACTTAAACATTTTCTTTATGTAAAATGACGGAAAGACTATAATGATTGACATCTCTAAAAATGTATTTTCAGGAAGATGTTCTTAGAAATATCAAATTTGTAAGTTGCGTAAAAACATTGCCATGTCATTTGCACGTTTTATTATCGGATGTGAAAGTAAAGATGAAAAGGAATAGAGAGACATAGACAGAATTGAAGAGTGATACACACATTGGCAGATACATAGATAATCAGATGGATGTATAAATCTAGACGTTGATACATGAATGGGTGGAAAAGTACATAATTGATTAGAAATGTAGATAGACGGAAATACAAATGAATATACACTTATAAAGATAAGTCGATAGATTAATTTTAAAATGGAAAACTTCGCTTATTGATTCATAAATGATAATTAATTAAATAAAGGTAGATGGATAGATGGATAAAAAATAATGGATAGAAAGATAGAAATAAAAATAGATATATGAATAGATGGAAAAACAGGAAGTGGCTGGATGGAACTGGAGGGAAACAAAAGTCGAAAAATAGATAAAGCGAGAGAGAAATGCGCAGAAAAAGAGAGAGGAAGAGAGGGAGAGAGAGAGAGAGAGAGAGAGAGAGAGAGAGAGAGAGAGAGAGAGAGAGAGAGAGAGAGAGAGAGAGAGAGAGAGAGAAAGGGAAAGAGAGAGAGAGAGAGAGAGAGAGAGAGAGAGAGAGAGAGAGAGAGAGAGAGAGAGAGAAAGGGAGAGAGAGAGAGAAATAGACAAAAGAAGATGAAACAACTATTAGAAGTGAGATTTAAACATGTTAGCTACAAGAACATAAAAAGTTATGAATTCGGCACTAGGTCATACCTATTATCTTAAGCAGTTTTGTCTCTTTATCTAGTATAACGTTGTCTGGTTTTATATCTCTGGAAGAAAAGAGTATGAGAATATTATAAGTTCAATGTGTTAAAACAAAGAAATAAACAAACAAACAAACAAAAAAAAACCAATAACAAACAAACAAACAAACAAAAAAACAAAAAAACAGCCGTTTCCAAGTATCTAGATCTAGACCTAGACATCGATCAGTCTCGATATCTAGCCATAAAAAAATATTAATTACCCCAATAAGAACGAAATAAAAGATAAAATTGATAAAATTATGTAATGAACACAGCAAAGAAATGTCTTGGCTTGGGTAGGGTAAAACCACTGATGCGGAATATTTTGGCCTGCCGCGATCCTAATTTTTATATTTCAGGGTTAATGAGGGATTATTTCTTGATCTCTTCAAATCTACTTTAACTGACAATAGATAATCAGCTTTTTTATTGTTATGTCTTTTATTATAAAAAAGCAGGGTTTTTTTAATCTTAGATTGAGATTTTTTTTTTTTACCTCCATTGATCAGCATAATTATACCTTTCAAATAATTTGTCTATTTTTCCTTATTGCATGCTCTAATCCTGATATTTTCCACCTTTTAGTTGCCTGTTATGAACAAGAATACACTGTTTTCTCCAATTTTACAGCTTCCGTAATAAGTTCATGCACAAGAAAGTTTAAAAGTTTGATTTCAACCATTGACTTTTCCATCAATTTCGGTAACGTATTCTTTTTTTCAAAGTTCGTATATAAGCGATACATTTTAAAATAAGATAAATTTTTTTTTTTATCTTATCACCTTCCTTTCACTCTTGATCTATAGGTGAACCCAGGTGTCTTAAAGGTATTTAAATCCTTGTAAATATGTTTTGCAATAATCCGTCAGTAAAAATGTAGAATTCAGCATTTTGGAATCACATCAAGTAAGCACACCTATACCTTTGTTTACCCAGAATGCGATTTCACATTCCATGACCATCGCAGGTTGGAGTTATTAGAAGATATTTGAATGCAAACACGACAGAAATAACCGTCACATAACGAGCTATTACTACCACTACTATTACAAGCACTACTACTATTACTACCACACTACTACTATTACTACTACTACTACTACTACTACTACTACTACTACTACTACTACTACTACTACTACTACTACTACTACTACTACTACTACTACTACTACTACTGCTGCTGCTACTGCTGCTGCTGCTGCTGCTGCTACTACTACTCTTTTTTAAGCTTAAAGGCAGATTTTAAAAATGTTTCCACTTAAATTCATATAAAATATTAAATTTATAAGATATCTAAAGACATTTAGATTTTTCGAGGAAAATTGCACCTGTGAACAATGTAATTCTTGTGTAGATAAGCTAAGGCGGAGGTTAATTGTTGTGAATAATCCAACGTTTCATGTTCCGAAAGTCCTCTCCTGTGAGAAAAAAAAAATGTAGACAAAAATATATATTTCTTTATTTTCGGCTTGTTTCTTTGCAATAGTTTTAAAAAGTTGTCCTAAATTACTTCTCATGTTTCTGGGTGGTAAAGAGTTGTAAGGTGCTCTAGGAAAATAAATAGCAAAAAAGGTTGCATTTACTACCTAGGTAAAAATGTATGACATAATTATTTCTTGCTCCCCTCTCTCTTTTTCCCTTCTCTCCTCCTGTCTTTTTGTTATCTTGTTATCTTTGTTACCGGTTATTGCGATTATAAGTATACGACAAGTTTTGACAATAGTTTAGTGGGTTTTATTTCCAATACACATAAAGTATCATTTATAGCAAAAAATGAAAATAACAAATCATTGTCCTGTTAGCAAATCACTCCGCAATTAAAAAGAACCATAGTATTTACTATAAACAACGAATAAACAAAACATTTTACTGACTTTACCTTTTAGCGACGTATATCGACAACAGGGTGCCCGTTAA
This sequence comes from Elysia crispata, assembly GCA_033675545.1. Lineage (NCBI taxonomy): Eukaryota > Metazoa > Mollusca > Gastropoda > Plakobranchidae > Elysia > Elysia crispata. Next base: position 58,587 of record JAWDGP010000214.1, on the reverse strand, counting down.
CAGCTCAAGCACAATATATAATCGTTTTTGGCTGTGCAGGCAGTCGTGCATGCAGATGACATTTTCGTGGCTGATTCTCCGCAAAGCTTCCACCTCTTGTTGAAATTGAAGCTGAATCAGTGTCCCGCGGTGTCCTGCGAGTTTGTTAAGCACCTTAACTGCGTACTGAAAAGAATGCCAGGCAGAGGTAGAGGTGAAACTATTAAGACTTAAAGAACAAAATCGGTATTGCTTTTTGATCAATGGATATGTCCAGCCTCTCTCAGACTCGAGCCTATCACAAAAAAGATAGAATACGCACGGGTGCAGATTATAACACTGATGAGCGCAATGTTATAATTTTTCGTTCTCATTGAAATTTTTATATCTAGCTATTTAAGTTAAAAAAAAAAAGATTTAGTACCAGAATTTCTGGATTACTGTGCAAACCCTTAATATTATTCATACCGTTATTGCAATGAATGTTAGTAAGGCTTCACTCATCCAGTATCACTTTGTTAAAGGATGGCGAAATATTATACAAAGAATATTGTGCCAGATCTCTCAAACAGTAATCTTATCTTGGTTCACAGTAGATACGTAGAACAATGACGGCAGCTACAATTAATATCGGAAATCGACTCATTCTGTTCTTTCCCAATCTGTTTTTAGATCCTTTAATACGCTTATTAAAAAGCTGTGAATTTTCGCATTAAGTGCATAAAAGTGCACTGCTTTGTGGGAATTTTTAGCCGCGCAGTAATTTTAAACTTACAAGATAATGAATGTTTTCAAACAAAATCTGTTAATAGATCAGGATTTTTCAAAATTAGTTAACTAATCCTAATATAGCTGAGCGCTTGTAAAATCTTCGATTGTGGGTTAAGTGGTGACCATGCTACGAATTACAACATCTTGGAGTTATTGCGAAGCGAAGTTAGGAAACAGGGAAAGGTGAAAGCATGAATCTGATCAGGAGGGAGGAGAAAAAAAGATGTAAAAGAAATAATGAATAAGTTTGAAAGCGAAATTGTCTTAAGATCTAAAAAGTTTATGTAGAGCCACAAACAGGATAGTTTTTACTATTTGTATTCTTTCGGGAAAATAAGTGCTGAGAGAAGGCAAACTTGAAATGTGTGCCCGAGTAGAGGACACCATGGTGATAAAAACAGTTCAGTATCTGGGATAATTCAAGTAATATCTGTTGAAGTCGAATTGACAAAACCTATAAAATTTTAATTTACATTCAAGATGTCTCGCTTTATAAAACAAAATTTTTTTTATCCCCAAAACACGCCCTTTTCATTTTAGATTTGGGATTTGTCTGAGTACACTTAAGAAAATGCTGCACAACCTTTCAATGCATTGATTTAGCTCTCATATTTTTCTTCCCACAAACCGACGATTATAAAAGAGGATTGGTGTGCTTTTCGCATCCATAAATTAAAAATAAAAATTAACTACAAAAGAAGTCTAAAACCATCTTTTTTCAGTGTTTTCCAGTAGCAGCTTACTTACTAGGATGATCTACAAGGTACAAAAAAAATTGTTCGTTTCTAATATTCAAGTTTGGCAAAAACTTAATATTTCCTGTTCTATTGTAAAATGTTAAGAAAGTATGAAATATTATGTCAGTTGTGTTGCGACAAACCTTTTTCTTGTCTCCCTCTTTCGCTGCTTTTCTCACAATGGCACTCTTGCCCTCTCCAATGACAGCACCCAGCATGTAGCGACCAATCCTCATCGGCCGATCAGTAGGAATGTAATCCTCCGCAACGACCTCGTCAAAAGACGTCATTGTTCATTTCTTTTAATCGTTTTCCCTTGTGGTTTTTCCTCATTAGGGTAAAGATGTTATTGTTCTTTTAGACGTAACTCTGTTTGGGATTAGGGAAAAAAATTGACACAAGCGATGATTTCATGTAATGTGAAAGGAAACCCACAAGTAGAATCTTGTGTTCAGTAAAACAGAGAAGCATCTTAATTGGCCATCATCATCATTCTTGCACGCAATTTCTGTTTAATTTGTATGACTTATGGTCTACCCTGGGTTTTATATTGGATAATGTATAACCCGTTGCAGTCAAAATAAAAAAGAACTCGGGAGTAATATGACTATGATTCACAAAACAATTTTTTACATGACTCTGGATCTTCTAGGTTCTGAATGATCCTTAGATAAAAGCAACTGTGGGTTTTGAGATTTTTTTTTTAATTTGAGCTTTCAACATATTTATCCTTATTTAAAAAACAAAAAAAAAAAAAAACAACAAAAAAAAAACAAAAAACAACATAATCAAAGCCATTCCCTTTTAAACAAAATAAAGTTGATACCCACCCGTCACAGATGGCATACCCCATGTCTCCAATGATCAATCACTAAGATAATGAAAGGGAATGATCGTTCAAGCAAAGCTGTCGATTAATGATGAAACATTACCTACATCTGATAGCTTAATTTGTGGCATTATTATTCCTTGTCAACCCAACATAAAGGGCATTTATTGCTTTTTTCAACACATTTTATATGATTCAATTTAACTGTTCTTCTATACGTTTTTTAATTTTCTTTCGTGCCGTGATCGTAACCATGGGGAAAGTTAGACACCCATAATTCGGAAGCAACATTATGCAAAGATTAGACATGATTTAAGTTCTATCAGCTACAGAATTGATGACATATTTTTACATCTCTATATTAATGGATTCAAATGAGAGGTGTGGAAGAACCCAGAATTCCATGGTGGCTAAATCGATTGATCATCTGATATACGCGTATATATATATAATAGCGTATATATAAAATAGCGAATTGCGGTGGCCATCAATCACTTGCCGTGCGGCTATAAGTATTCTCCTTTGTGGCTTCATGACACTCGAAGACTTAAAGTAAGCCCAGCTTCGATTTGCGTGATTGTGTCATTATACCCGATCCACAGCAAGGCGTCACAGACAATATTAAACTTTCTACGGGAGGAGCAGTATTGTTCTAGCTAGACCTCTTGGACTTGTATGAGGTTAAACTTTCTGCGGGAGGAGCAGTATTGTTCTAGCTAGACCTCTTGGACTTGTATGAGGTGAATTTGCTCGAATCAGCAAGAAAAGATCTCGGATAACTCGGGGCGAATGAAGGTTGATATAGTTATAAAAGCCACATAAAAAGTGGGATTTTAATATAGCACTCAATATAAACATTTTTTGAGATCATCATGCAAAGTTTTCTCCATCAAGTTTTTCCTCTTGTTTAATTACAACCTGATTAAAAATATCGCTTATCGGATAATCGTAAGGTGGAAAAAGTGAATATTGTGAAAAAAAAACAACAAAACTTCACGGACAATACTATCACATTAATTATAGAAAAAGAAACTGTTTGAGGAAATCTCGATCTTTATAAGTAGCACAGTACGCCATATAAAACCATGGACACAGTGAATATTAAAAGAGATATACGGCCACCTTACACGCAGCTATTGTTTATGGTCTATAACTAAACGCAAGTTCCATTTACATTAACAGAGCAAACTCTTAAGCAATTCATGTTCTAAAAGGGTGTGCACCTGGGCTCGACTTTGAAAAGCAACTGACTTCTAATAATTCGGGGATCCTTAACAATTTCAAGAGCAGTGGTGAATTTGATGACTGGCGTCTTAACGTCATAGGCAAGAGATCGAACCGACGAATAACGAGAGGAATCAAGGTGTACTCAATATACGTGGCCTATCCAAACAATGTGGAAGCCTAACTAATGGAAATGGCACAGAGCTTACTTTGGGCGAATACGAAAGCTTTTAGTTTTAAACCTAGAGGTCACTCTTATCACTGACCTATGTAGAATGAGAAACGTTGAAGAATAGGAGATTATGAGAGAAAATGAGAGAAAGAGAGAGAAGGAGAGAGAGAAAAAGAGAGATATAGGGAAAAGAAAAAGAACAAAGAGAAGTACAATTGGACGGAATTTCTAATTATGACTTAACATAGAATTAGATTTTGTGATGCACAACTTTTCAAGCCGTAAAAACACCGGTGACTAATAAGGATTTGAAACAAATTTTCTACTTAGACAATCAAAGAAACTTTTCATTTAGGTCCGCAAACATTTCACTACAAATTTTTTGCATGGTGTTTCTGCACAATCGATAACAGTGACAACGTATAGAAATTGTTCTTGGAAGCGTATATGTTGGATACTTTTGGATTTATTTCAATGTTTAAAAAGAGGACAGAATAAAATAATTATTTTTTTCATTCTCATGTGCCGTACCTTAAATTACTCATATAAATTTATAATTTTATGAATCTTTAAGCTGCATGCTACAAAAAGCTTAAAATAAAATAACAGCAACAAAAAACAACAGCAACAAAGAACAACACTACTTCGTTAACCCTCTCTCTCTGTCTGTCTGTCTGTCTGTCTGTCTCTCTGTCTGTCTGTTTGTCTGTCTGTCTGTCTGTCTGTCTGTCTGTCTGTCTGTCTGTCTGTCTGTCTCTCTCTCTCTCTCTCTCTCTCTCTCTCTCTCTCTCTCTCTCTCTCTCTCTCTCCCCCTCTCTCTTCTTCTTCTTCTTCATCTTCTTCTGTCTCGTTACACAGGTATCTGAGAATGTCTCTTTATAAATTTATTCATACTCTCACTCTTTGCCATTCTCTTTACCTCTTTTCATTACATTATTTGGTTTCAAAATCCTCTGGATGCATACACCTATGTTGTAAACGTGTAAATTCATTCCAATTACTTTTCACCGAGATGAGATACATCTAACCCTATTAAATCTTAAATTAAACGTAAACATAAAATATGATGAGCCAATTAGTTCTGGTAAACCCTAAAAGACCATGCTAAACGCTCACCATTAGGCGATGGAGGTACAAAATAAGTGCTTACCTATTTTCACACACTCTTTTTTCATAACACTGCATTGCCGGAATTCTAGCTGCCATCTATATTTACCTTCACGATAACGAAAGTTTCAAATTATCTAAAAATAGATTAGGATTTTACAAATTTAGTACAGAACCTTATCTTATATTAGAAATGATCCCAAAACTGAGAATACTGCGAATTCTCCAACGATTAATACGACGTGCTTTGAATTTTTTTTTGCAAAAAGTCAATTCATGCCTAAAGCGCTATTTGATTCATTAAATAAATGCCAGTTTGGCTGATGCCAACAAGCACAAAGGACACCCACTTTATCCTTTTCTCTCTCTCTCTCTCTCTTTTTTTTTTTTTTTTTTTTGCATGTTATTGTTTGTATTTTTCGTATTTACTTATTAAAATTTCATAATTTTACCATGAAACAGCTTTTCTAAGGTTTAACTTACCTCACTCATAACCGACTATTTATAACAAAGTTTTTGAATTTCTTATGATACAGGCTCAATTCTGAGCTTATGAGATGTTTAACTTAGATAATGATAGAGCATTTCTTCAATAAAGAGAAAAGGACCGAGGACTATTTAAATGGTTTAAAACACGACACAAGGTGCCACGACGAGTAGGGAGTATTAGTACGCTTTTTTTTGGGGAGGAGTTATTTAGCGTGGAAGGAAGCCCGGCAAAACAGCATATAATTATTGCATTACAATGTCAATAAACGGGTTGTCAGATTTAATGAAATAAAAAAAATTTAATACTAAAAATTTCAAGGCAATATAATTTTGTAAGGCGCTGAATTATAAAGAAGCTAGTTAAAAAAATGTCATGACAGCTGAAGAAATCAGTTATTTTTGTGCAGCTCATAATTATGCAAATCACAAATTTCTGGTTTAGAGTTATATTAAAATGCCTCCTACGTGAATTCGACTAAAATATGTTTAATAATAACAAGAGTTAATCTCGTTTCTTTTGGGTGAAAGAACTTCTTTAGTACCTCTATGAACAAGTATGTTTGTCTACAGATTTCAACGACAATGTAATAAGTCATAGGCAATAAAAGTTTGCATACTATGCGTTAGAAGGGGCATAATAAATGGGATTGGCCAACCTATTGCTTATCAAAAGTTAAATATTGACTGCAGACTTAAGCCAATGTGTTGATTTAAACATAGCACAAATCAATCGCGTTTAATGGCAAAAATTCTTGCAATTTCTATCAATACTACAGTGTTATTGTAATGTTAAGAAATTGCCCATATTGTTTCTCTTTACTTCTTGAATATCCTGAAATCAAAATAATTTTTTTCCTTTCTTCGACGACCATTCGAATAATGCTACTATTGCTAGCCTTCTACACATGAGTCCTTTTTGTCATTCAAAATTCTCGTTCCTTTCCAGCCTGATAGGTTTTATTTTTTACAACCTTGGTCTCATTCTCCTTTTTTTTTTTTTTTTAAAAAAAAAAAAAACAAAATTAGATGATTATATTACTAGAAGACTTTATACCCTCTCCGCTTCGTAAGCAATCGAATATCGAACGTTAGACATCTGTCAATGAATAGAAGCCTAGCTTCTTCGCCCTGTATGTCTTTGACGTGAAACTCCACCACTGCCTTCATTACCATGATAAGAGCTGCACAGCTCAATATCTAACTTGGCAGGGACGCGAAATGTGGATTGAAATAACTGTATTTGTGTTGAAGATAATCTCTTTGCTCTTGGTCTTACATAGAACCCCCCCCCCCCAAAAAAAAAAAAAAAAAAAAAAAGAATGCTCCAAGTAATACCTGAAGGGAATTGTTGAAACCAGCCAGAAGTGTTTGTCAAATATAAATAGGACTATTTGTAAAAAAAAAATGTTATGAGAAAAGATAAAAAAAAATAAATTCATGAAAATTTCATTTTGAAAAAAAAAAAAACCCAACACAAACAAAACTAAAAACACTAGAATAAAGTAACGATATAAATCGACATAATTATGTTTCTGACAGCGTGCGCGCATTCCATGATTTAGACTTCTTGCTCTTTCGTAAAATATTCTCTATAGTCTTATCAACACTTCGCTATGGTTTCCTTATATATTTCTTTGCCACAAACTTAGCTAAAAAAAGTAGGCCTGTTATTTGTTTGATAGGTTTTTGGCTATTATTGAATCCTTAATATCGCCCTACAAACTAAAGAAATTCGACATTACGCTTATTTCTGGAAATGCGCGTGCCAAGCGTACATTCCAAGATGTTTTTTTTTTCCTTTTTCGTAAGTGGGAACCATAATTACTAATTTTGTAAAATACGAATCTATTTATAATTATAGAATGATTCCTTTCAACATCCATTTCATATAAAAATGCCCAGCCATGAATTTCCGCGTGTCAACGCATCTCAACGCACTTTTTGTAAGAATTCATATTCTTCTACTACGCGTTTGAAAGGATATTATTGAAAAAGAGATTTAAAAAGTATAAAACTAATGTTCCCACATTGAGAAGCTTCATACACAAAAGATAAACCACATTAAGTTTTCCATGATCCAGTATTCATTTTACTTTGAAGATTATTTTATTTTCATTTCTCTCATTCAGATCTATATAATCTAAGCTGTGGTGACAATTTCATATTCTGCAGCAGACAGATTTAAATCACTGACTCCTTTTGATAAATTATAAGATTAGCTTAATATTGGTATGTTGTTTTGTTTCATTGGTTAGCAGTTGAGTTTATATAAAACTTTTACTTGACTTCTACAGTGCACCAGTAGCGATGTTTACTTATCAGAGCGTTCGCAGAGCAGTTACTTAGTACTCCAAAATAAACTAGACTTGCCTGAATCAAAAACAAAAATCACTGTTGTCTGAAGCCACAAAGTAACGTCCGTCAAAGAGAATGCCTGAAAAATGTTATAAACGAATAATTTTATCGTGTGAGAAGGAGTAAAAAAATTTACCTGTGATCTCAAAAACCCTTTAAAACATCTTCTGAGACCAATAAGATGCTCTAAATCCTTCATGTCCAATCGAAAACAAGGCCCAAAATATTCACCCTTGATAAGTAATACGGATTTGATTTCTTAAGAAATTCGGGCTCACTGAGGAAATGCAATGCTCTGATATTGCCGAAGTTATAATCTTGATCCAATGATTTCAGCCATGCGTCTCGGTTTCCACTTGCTCTTATTTCCGCCGTAAGGCAAGAGTGAGGGGCTTGTTTAACTTTATTCAGTGCAAGTCCTGGTTTCAGTCATGGCTCCAATCAGCGTGACAGCAGCATTGTCGAGTGGTCATTAGTACATGGGTTCGGGGAACGAGCCCTGCCAAAAGAGCAGCCGACTGTTCAGCGTATAGATCTGTATAACCGGTGGCAGTGCCTTTCATTGCCATATTATTTTTTCTAGACAGTTTGAATATACACATTTCATTTCCTAGCTCCTAGACATAGCCCCGGCACTATCAGACTGTATCTTCTTATTTTTTTCTATGCTTTTTATATGTGTGCATCATCGATGTTCATATTATTCGTGCCATAGAGACAGACAAATCAGGTCGATCATTTCCCCAGAAGTTTTATTATTTGCTCTTAGTCTTTCTATTTCTTGCAAGCCTATTCATTCTCTTATTTATATCAGTGGCGTGTTCCATTTCATTATGTATCATCTTCATCCGGAATGACCGGGTTTTTTTCAAATGCTTTCTTTCAAAGCCCTGGTGAAAGTGAAACATCGGTAGCATGATTTTTATTTATTTAATATGTGGATATCCTTGTGTGATTTGTTTTTCTTGTTTTTGTGTCTGACGAAGGCGTAAAGCCGAAAGCTCACGTGTTTTGTTTTGTACCTTTTGGAGCTGCACTCTACCTATTTTTGTTTCTTTTACGGTGCTTCTCAACTATTCACAAAGCTCCACTGCGACATTCAATTTAATTGATCGTACTACTACTACTACTACTACTACTACTACTACTACTACTACTACTACTACTACTACTACTACTACTACTACTACTACTACTACTACTACTACTACTACTACTACTACTACTACTACTACTACTACTACTACTACTACTACTACTACTACTACTACTACTGCTGCTGCTACTGCTACTACTACTACTACTACTACTACTACTACTACTACTACTACTACTACTACTACTACTACTACTACTACTACTACTACTACTACCACTACTACTACTACTACTATTGCTACGTTGCTTTTTCCTTTATTACAGCCTTACAGCAATATTCCGCAACTGAGAAAACCTAAGACACTTTTAAGAAGTGTGAGACAAAAATATGTCTATATCTATAATCCACATGCTTTACTGTTATCACATTTGTTTCTATTTTTCTAATTTTCTGTTGTAATGTGCAAATACTCCAGCTCACTTAACGGGCAATGTGCAGGTTTAGGAAAGGGAATTTGGTTATCTGCTTTCAAAGATAAAACAAAGATTCTTTCTCTACGATTTAGACTCTGCTGCATTAGGGCCTTACGCATAATCTCAGGTAGAAACGTGTCTGAAACCTAAACTGCCTACAAGTTGAAAACTCTACAGATAAAATTTAATGAGCTTTGCTGGAAAGGATCAACATCGAGCACCTATTCTTTATACAGAACAAATGTTCTGACAAGTCCAGGCGAAGATACATCAGTCTATTCCATAGCTAAAGGAACGGACCGTATGTAAAAAGAAACAAAACAAAACACAAAAAAGGAGAAAAACAAACAAAGCGCAAAACTTACAAATAGTGGCTAGGATCTAATAAGCTGGCGTGAGGAAGGGTGGACGTAAGCTTTATCCTTACTTATGTACGGTTCACTTGGTCTACTGGCGAAATTTGGCAGACGCAAAACTGGATTCGCTTGCCAGATCTTTTCGCTATGCCAGCTGTTTCTGTTCTTGTTTTGATACTAATAGGAACCACTGAAATTGATCTCTGAGACTTAGTGTGCGATTCTGGACCACACAGCCTGAGGTATTGTTTGTTTTGCGACAGAAGGTGTCCGTCCGTGAAACTCCTGCTTACTTTTCACAGGTGTCCTTTATTTAGCGTGCCGATATACAATATCTTTGTAATACAGATTGGTGTTTGCGAGAACAAAAATTAGATTCCAATGCAATTACAAACGCGCGTAACATGATACGATCCCTGTTTGCGAGAACAAATATTCAATCAAAATGCAAACTAAAAGGATTGTAATAATAAACATGATTTGATAACTGACCATCATTCTCTTGAACTCCACCTCTCTCCCCTCCCCCACCCCGAATTTACAAAACAAAACAAAATGAAAGCTTTCGACGCCCACTTGTAATTAAGACTGTGGGTGAGTGTGAGGGAGGGGAAGCGAAAGAAACTCAAAAGATTGGGAGAGAAACAGAGAGATCAGGAACAAAAAGACAAGACAGAAAGACAAAGACTAACAAAGACACGACACGAAAGAGAAGACGAAGAAAAAGAGAGATATAAAGAAATATTGTTAAAGTAGAGCGAAGAGAGAGAGAGAGAGAGAGAGAGAGAGAGAGAGAGAGAGAGAGAGAGAGAGAGAGAGAGAGAGAGAGAGAGGGAGGGAGCGAGAGAGAGAGAGAGAGAGAGAGAGAGAGAGAGAGAGAGAGAGAGAGAGAGAGAGAGAGAGAGAGGGGGGGGGGGGGTAGGGCCATGCGTTTTGTATTTTTACAAAGACTACCCATTTGTAATTATCAAATTATAATTGCCACACCATGAATTTATTTTTTCGGGCATACTTTAATAATTTTGGATAGAATAAAATTTGCAGACAAAATCACTTTCTGACTTTCTTTGGTGGAACAAAGTGTTCAAAGGAAGATGTTAAAAAAAATGTCAGATATACCAGCTACACTCATAAAAAAACTCATTACTCTTAACAATCTAAAACTGTTGCAAGAACAAGAAATGACAAGATTAAGATGGACATGTTTATTTGGTTCAGAAATGATCAATAGAACACTGCATGTTCTAGGTATCATAGATTTCAGTCAAAACATGGGATTACAAGACATATATCAACAAAACCAAAAACATTCTAATAAAAGATTAAAAAAAAAAGTTCAAATGCCATGGTGCACAAGATCCTTTGACATCCTGTGGAAAAATTAAATAAAATATTGAAAAATCTTAATGTATTCTCCAAAGCATTGTCCGTATAATCCATCAGGCTTTTTAACAAGAAGAAAACGTTGAACAATCAAATTTATAATAAGCATTCCATATGAATGGTCTCTAGTATTAACAATTTTGCAAACACTCCTATTTTATTAATTTTCACCAAAGCATCTCTTGCAAGGTAAGAAAAAATACTATAACAATTTTATCATTAGATATTAAGCTAAGAGAAACACTTTGCTGTAGATAGATCAGTAGTTTTTGTTTTGTACTTTACAACACAAAACTCATTTGGAATGGTAGCAATATAAATATATTACTCCCATTTTTTTCTCCACTGTCTGATACAATATATGGAAAGCATCTCATTGTCATCATTCTTGTAATTATTTCAAGAGATTGAAAATTGTGCTCTTAAAGAGCTATCATTAAAAAAAAACCAACCCACTTATTTTACCAAAAAAATATATTAATATCTTTCTCATAAACGGAGAAAAATGGAAAAGCTTAAATATGTTACAAAAAATCATAATCATATCATATATGACACAATAGTGACCAAATTTATAGATTTTCTCCAAACCCCACCATAAGCAAACTGAAAAAAAAATGGAGGCAATTTTAAGCTGGTCAAAGGAGCAATAACTGCACCTTTAATATTTGTAGTTCTCATAAAGCACAAGATTAGTGCTCATTCTGCAGTCATATTAAATGGTTAAATACCTTAGATAATTTTGTTTTAATAACATTTCATAACATGCTATGGCATTTCAACTTATCTTTTCTTACATTGAAAACAAAATTACATGTCCCTTGAGAGTTTTTTAAGATTTCTTTCGATAGGATTGAAAATCTAAATGATCAGAAATTTACCTGTCTGAAACTCTTATTAATTTAAGATATTACAAGACATTCGACAAGATTAGGAATAGAAAACCAAGATCAATTTTCAAAACAAAATCGTTTCTATCTCTCGAACAAGACTTAGGGAAAAAACTTGCTTTGTTAAGCCTCTAAATGTTACCCCTTGTGATCACGAGAAAACAATGTAAACTTTTTAAAGATAGCAAGCAAACTCGTTCTTTTTTTTTTTTGGAAGGCTAACAAGTAAAAAAGCAAGAAAAGGGCCCGGTACTTTATTCAAATCACTATCAAATATCTGTCTTTTTCTATCAAACTTAAACTGTCAATTTTTTTCAGATTATATTACGATACTGATAATTATCAAATCTGGACCAATGAGAGTGCAGATGATAAGGGATTGCAAATATAAATTTTAATTCTTGAGGCAATGCAATGAATGCAAATATTTAACTATAACAGAGACATTTTAAAGAGTACAATGCCTATTTCAAGTCCATTTCATTAGTTAAGCTGGTTTAAACCCACACATCATTACATAGTCTGTGGAGAATTCAGATTTTACTAACACATATTTTGTTGTTCTTTTAAAGTTTAGCCATTGAAAACAAAATTAAGGAAAAGATCAGTAAAAAAAGTACTCTTTCCTAATTTCAAAACTCAAACTACAAAGTAAACAAAGTTTCAGCAGGGATTTTCTTCACAAATAAATATATACAGTTCTGTTTGCATAGTTCTCAATGCAAAGTAAGCATTACAAATGTACCCATCTACATTGAACTCAAGTTGCTCTATTTAAAACAAATGCATGCACTATAACATGTAATTGACTCTCAATTTACAAGAAGAGCATAATCCAGACTGTAAAATTTGATCACTGTTTGAAAAAATTTAGTTTCAAGTTATCTACACAGCAATTTATTCTTTGTCATTGAGCTTTGGTCCTTTTTTAACACTTCATGAGTCCCAACACCATGGCAAGTTGATATAACAGTCATCAACACTACAGGTTGCTTAGATGTAAGGTAGAAATTTTGTAATTCAATTGTTATTAAATGAGCTGTTTTATGATATTGAATACTTAGGTGTTGAAAAAACGCTATTTGTAAGGTACAGAGTGGTAATTACCTTTTGTTTCTTTTTCATATAGTTTTAAAGTACAATCCCCCAAAAAGGTGAAATGATGGTAGGTTCATTGAGCATTATTCAATATAGCTCGTTCAGTACGAGATTGGCACACACACAACCTTATCCGTTATATCATACAGGCTAAAAAAGCATCTTTTGGTGACAATGACATTTCTTAACCTGACATGGAAAGTACCTGCAGATCTCAAGGTGGATGCAAATCCACATGTGAAATAGACAATTGACACACTAATTACATTGACATCACATACCAAGGTACTTAATGCAAAATATTTTGAGTAATAACTGTTTCAGTAGTTCATGACATTAAGCCTTGTTAATATTTTGACCCACAATTATAACTTTTCACTGCGAAAGGGAAATTCTTAGAAGAGGCCTAGCACTCAAAAACAACAGATATGTGGCTCCAATCCATGATGGAAAGTCAGAGTGTACCGGGAGGCAAGCAATGATCAAGCATATGGATTTAATATAAATCTTCCCCAAACTAAAGTTTGTGAAACAGCGATGTTTAATTCTGATCTTTATTTAAAAACATTCCTTGGCTGTATTATTGTTTAGAATAGCCAGATCTAAACCATAAATTTCTTGAGAAAACAAAAGTGCATAAATAAATTGTAAAAGTTTTACTCGTTTAGTGTGGAGTTAAAATTTTTGCACGTAAAGAACTTTGTCACAACTTTATCAATGACAGTAGTTTGAAAACATTCAAACTAATGACCTTTTCAAGTCAATGCTATCACCTCCCCCAAAGTGCTTTGTATCATTAATCACTAGATCAAGAGAAAGATGACTATTGCTACTAAAAATAAAAAGCCTATTGTAAAATCAGCTTTGATGCATACATGAAAAACCTTCGCAGTTTAGAAATGGTCAAGCATTATAAATTTGATGATGGAATCCTCATCACATTTTCTCAAAACATCTTTCAACTCAAAATTCCCCCCTTTGCCTCAGTATAGCCATTTTATTTTGACTACTTTGCACCAATAACACTGACTTATCATGATATGAAATTACATAACAGAGATGCAAAATCTACAGGCTGCTTAATCAGTAGCTCTGACAATATACCAACCTGATCAAATGACCATCAATATTAATAATTGCAGGCCCCCTCAAATCTTTACCTATACAAAATCATCAGATACATAAACAAACAAAAAAAATCTTGCTTTATAAATTTTTAAAAATCTTCACTTGTCAGCATGTTTTTTTTTTTACTACCCATGGATTTTCTATCCCTGGCCAATATCTCTCTATTTCTTTTGTGGATTTTCCTTCACCCCATTTTTCAGACCTGGCAACAGGTCTAGCCTTCAACACAAGTTCACACAGACTTGAAGACTTCAAAGAGAATGCATGAAACTTATGCCTTTTCTATACCATCTATTTTGAGCAAAAGCCTTGATTTAAAAATGAGGTTCTCTTTTTATAAACAAACATGTGTCATAAGGCTGATGATGGACAGTATTAAACCTGCATGGGCCTTCCTTCCTCTCCCAACAGTCAATAAATTAATTCGAAATCACAAACAGTGAAACATGGGGCAGTGTTGACATATTTATCTTTGAATCCTACTTATTAGACTTATTGGGTGTAAAAAACTACTTGAATGATGATAAATTTAATACAAAAAAAAAATGCGTAGAGAATACTAATATACCAGGTGTGGAAAAATAAACCTTTTGCGATGATAACTCTTTCACTTCATTCATACCCTTCCCTAACAAAAATTGTTCAACCTTTCATTTAACCAATCTTAGCATTCACACAATAGGCCACATAAGATCATTTTGGTGCTGATTTTTTGTCCCCAGAAACTTTATCCATCTCTTCCTTGAGCTGTTTTTCAATGATTTTCTGACGGTCCACAAATCCATATTTTCCTTTGCCATATGAGTTTGGACCAGATGCTGTTGGGGTGTTGCTGGGGAGAAACATTGATAAATTCTATGGGTCTATGAGATTTCTTGGATTTCCTAAATAATATATCTTCAAAAGCTACAATTTTCTGTTTAACCAGGAGAGATTACAGAAAAAAAAGATAGTCTTACATTATTGGGGCAATTCATGGCATTCTGTTTAGATCCTATTTCTCAGTGATTTTTTTTTTTTAAGTGGATAATCACATGAATCACAAGAATGTACCTGTATTGATATCAATACCAACGAGAAAATTAATGAAATAATGTGAGATTCCAGTAGGACTGAAAATGTTATTTTCTGACAGACTTAGAACAGCAGTCACAGGATAAAAACACTCCAGATAAATGCATGCTGTAGCAGTCTGACGGACTTTTTACAATGTAATCAGTATACTCTAAATACACGCTACATCGCCTAGACACACGCTTTGAAGTCTGTGGTGATAAAAAAAATCTGTACTGTTGGCAATACAACAATATTTGGATAAACATACACCAAATAAATGCATAATTCGTTTGTTTAACTGTTGACTCAAAAAACAAAAGAAACCCAGTCACTTACCGACCAATATTTTTCATCCTCATTTTAGCCTCTGGAGGCATTTCTTCGCCCTCACTCTGTAAAAAGAAGGCATTAAAAAAAAAAGATTTGATAAAACCGTACACATAAACCAATGAACTTGGATAAAAATTAATTTATAGCAAATGTAGGAGACAATGACCAATAATAGAGAAATACACAAGACCATACCTTCCATATCTTATACAGAAGGTTTATATTCTTTATATTTTATAACAGTCCATAGACTGCATACATACATATATATATATATATACATTTTTTTTCAGTTCTTTAATTTACAAAATGATAGTTTTTGTAAATCTATTTCATATTCTATTTCATATAAGCTATTTCTAAAGCAACTAGTATGCTCCCAGTCACCAGTGCTTACTGGAGCACACTGTTTCATAATTATTCTGATGACGCTTTAGAGCAATGCATTACAGGTATGGAAAATAAAATGGTCTGTTACTTTCTTGTGTGTGTGTTGAGTCTGCTGCAGGCCTTTTTTTTTAAACATTATGAAACGAAAGATTGTGAAGAATCATAGTTCCAGTATGAGTCCTAAACAGAGCCTAGTAACTTTTAACAGAATATGCAGCCTTTACATATAAAGAGAGTCTATATTTTACAGACTTTCCTGTTTATGTACATGATCATAAAGAGTTATGTGATCTTAGTTTTTACTACAATGGTTCTAGTGAACAGTTTCATAATTCAACTTTTGCTATGAGGTATTCAAAGGTCGTTTAAATAATGAGGCATCTGCTCATTGTTTGGTAGTCGAACATAAAAATTGCAATCTTACTATTGAAAACATGATGCAATTGATTCCCAGGGTTGCCAACCTACCTAAAGTAGAAAAAGTATAACAAAACCTAAAAATGTGCATTTTCATATGAAAAGGCCTACTTCTCAGTGAAAACCTCAAAAAAAATCCTAACAACATCTACGATTAAATTTGTAAATTATTAGCCTTTCTCACATCTGACAAAGAAATAATATAAAAGGTTATGCTAGATCCTAGTGCTAAAACATTAAATGAATTCTTCATGGGACATACATCAATAATTGACTGGAAAATTATTATATATTACTTCGTTACTATCTTAAAGGAACAGCCTAACCCACTCTTTTGTTCGACCACTTCTTTGAGAAACTGGCCCATACATAAAAAATCTATGAGATTAATCTAGCCTGATTAAGATTTAACCTAGATTTTGATATATATCAAGGCAAAAGATGGCAATTTACGACAAGAAAAAATGTTAATATTAATAGAGCATTTAAAATGAGCTCCATTCACTGACGCCTGTCAGTTTAAGTTTTACAGCGTTTTTAAAGCACTGTAGCTCAAACCGGAAGCAGAATTCTTCCAATAACAAAAATGGGCGGTTACAAGCTCAGAGGATGTCCCTGACTCATTCAACAATCCGCCTTCTATTAAGCTTCTGTAAGGTCAATATAGCCTAAAAGCCTATCTCACTAGGAATTGAACCTCAGATGGGAAACTCACCCATATTTGCAAAACTGTCAATATCTCAACAGAGAAGTGGCCCCTGCAAGAGCATCAATTCTATGCTGCATAACAGGCCCATTTTTATAATAACTTTTTATTTATATAAATCCATCAGGCTAATATAAGCTGTGCGCAGCCATTGTAAATATCCAAGATTATTATGATTTATGAAAGACCTAACAGATTTCAGATAGCCCTTAAAAATTTCAAATAAGAAAATTCCACAAAAAAGCTTACATCTTCATCCTCATCAAATACTTTTGCAGCCAGAGCACTCTTCTGCACCACTGGTGGAGGTTCTTTAGTCTTCTGGTAGGAAAAAAAAACTGTCTGGGTTATAGGGCTAGCTTGATGCAAAGCACTGTGCTCCTAATCTTTTTGAATTCCAAATTTTTATGATTACAATTAAAGGCTATCATGTTCGACACATAAAATAAGCTTTTTAAAACATTCCTGCATTGTTATTATTCAAATAATTCTGATGATATTTTGATGCCTAATATTAAAGTTCTTCAAAGCTGCTTGATTTTATTATCAAATATCAATAAAAATAAGTAAAGTTTGTGGTAACATTTTATGTGATGTGAAAAAAATGAAAACATTCTGTCTTTAATCAATTTAGAAGACAAAAACATTTTGTGTTGAGGTAAATTAATCTAATCTGGACTACTGAAATGTTAAATGCATAATTCATGCAATATTTATGACCCACCATTATACATCATAAAAGCAGTTAGCCTTTCAGTTTCAGACAAAAAAGTGGAATCATATCATACACAATGACAAGGTCGATCATCTTTTAGCTTTGACAAAACTGTGGTTAAAAATATAATGAATATCTCAGACTAACTATCTAGACAGTTTACTTCCTAAATTCATGTGACCTTCACTCTCTCTTAAAAATTGTCAGCTTTTCATTGCGATACAGCCGCTGCTGCCGAATACCTTAACATGATAATCAGCCTGCATATCTTTGAATTTCAGAAATAAATTTTTTTTTTCAGTTTTTGTTACATCTTTTCCAAATTAATTTGCTTACACCGATGTATACACAGAGGAATTTGCATCTGTAATTTGATTTGGATTTCAGACACAGGCATACATACCAATCTGCCTAACCAAGATCTTGTTATTTGTTACCTGTAATGAGGAACCCAGAGACATTTTTATTGGCATGACAGAGACTTTTGCTTGTTCAGGCTTTCCGAATGATGAAGTTGCCTTGGCTGTATTAGCAGTTGCACCGCCTAGGTTGAAACTTATTTTTTGATTCAAACCAGCTGATGGCTTTGGTGCTATGGAAATGTTGATCTTTTTTGCTGCAGAGGCCTCCTCAACTCCTTCTGAAGATTGCCGCTTCTCTGCAGAACGACTTTTGATTTCCCCATCATCCCTAGGTTCTGAGTCCGTGCCTGAGTAATGTGAAATACTGGGGGATTTGAGACTTTGTGTCGTACCGAAAAAAAGAGACAAAACGTTTCAAAGTAAATACATTATCATCATTCAGCACACTGCTTTACCTGGGAAAAATCTTTGTCATTGAGCCTTGGTGGAACATAAATTTGAAAGACATCTTTTAAAATCAATTTTAAAGATAGAAATTAAATGATTTGGGAGTATAATCTATGAGCTTCTCCACATTTTAAAAAATTTCAACTTGCATTAGCTAGACCTTATTTTAACTGACCTGAATATTTAAACATCATAAAATAAAGCAGGGTGCCTTTTATTCATATAGTCATTTTACCAACTGATTCATCTACAACACTCGGCTCCTCTTGCGACCCGTCCAGAAAACCAATTTGAAATTTAAAATATGAAAAATGTATTGATGTGAGTATCATATTACACAGCTACTTGAGATCAATTACTGGATTATATGGTTCAAAGGACAGTACAGAATGCATGTCACAGATAACAAATATTGCCCACTTTACAGGGAGTCAGATTGAGAAAATCTGCATCAGCTAAGAAAAACAGTAGCCTTTAATTGAAACATTGGGTGATCAAAAGGTGGAATAGTTCATCTGACTGAAAGTTATATTACAGTGTGTAGTAAATTAATCTCAAAGCATACACACACACACAAAAAAAAAATCAGATTTATAGTCGGTATCTATTCTAGAATTTCTACACCAACAGTTTTTAAACTTAAACCATTTAAGCTGTTATCTTAATTTTTTCTTTGGTTCAATGTAACTTCACAAGCTGTTGAAGCTAGATCTAATGCTTAAATAAAATAAAAAATTAAGTACACTAAACTACTTGTTACCACTCATAAACACACTTAAAGTTATAAATAAAAAATTGGAATTGTTAATTGAGACGATTATAACAAATATTAACATTGAGCTATGAAAACAATATTTTAGTGATCATGATACTGATGAATCAAGCTTGAAATTGGGAATTATGTTTTAACTTAATTTGGTTTCTTTCTTCAAGAAGTGGAAACTTTGACATGTCTAGTAAAATCAGAACTTTCTCTGTGCAATTTAAGGAAACTTTAATTCCAATCCAATGCAACTCTCCAGCTAAGGATACTAGAGACAGTTTTCATGAATCATTTGGATATCCCCATATAGATTAGAATTGCACTTCATTTTGCTCTTCTTTTCACAGCAAAATACTTTAAAATTATAATACTATATTATTAGTCCCTTTTTCATTGGTAACTAAGTTTTCCAATGACTATACTTCTCCTGAGAGCAAAATTTTTTGGCTTACAGTTCATTGTGTGTAAGCTATAGACAGATACTTTTACCTGTTTTCCAGACAACTGAGAGAGCAGAATCATTTATTTTCCTTGATATGATTAAACATTGCAAGATTATAACAACAAATAAACTCCAAAGAATTATTCATGATTGTTTAAAAAAATTGTGGTGCCTTTGCTCTGGAATACTACACCTGATTTGCATCAAAGCTATATGTTTAAAATTGAGACATAGATATAATGCCCATTATAATTAATATCAAGTTTTGGTTCCAACACGGACCTATTTTTAGGGAAAGTTCATTCAAATGTCACATGAATGCCAGATTTACTTAAATTCAAACATGGAGAAGTTTTGATAATACTCTACATTGCAAAAATATAGTGTTTTGTTGTAGAACTCTTGTAGTGCTGTAGTCTGTACAAGTTGTACAACATTTCATGTTACTTCTCATACCCTTTCACAAGTAGGCCTAAAGGGACAGTTGTCCTGATACTTATCTGAAACATTTTATTGTAATATCAATTTAAATGTATACAGTCTACCTGTAGGACTTCTGATTGGATATGTTGGTTTAGCATATTATTAAGATATGATATAAGATACATGATGCCATAATTTTTTTTAAAATTGGTAATTCATTGTTAGAAAATAATTTACACTTACTTTCAAAAGGCATTTTAAACTAAGTTCTGTATATGGCTAATAGGCCTATTGGCCTGTTGAAACTTTGAATAGAGAGTGTTCTCAGCTCATAAGTTAGGTATTATTGCACATATCGGCCCAACTCACCCGAAGCTTTAAAATTGTATTTTTCTGAATGAATTTGATATTCTGAACACGAATATGATTATGAAGGTTTTATCCGTCGCAAATAAATACTTTTCAAGATAAGCATTTTGTGTTGCTCTAAAATCCCAATAAACTACAACAGTTCAAGTTTCAATTTTGTTGGGAAACATTCAGTTATGAAGCCCAACATGAGGTGGGTTGATACCTGCAATATTTTTAGGAAAGAGCTCCTTTTAGATACGGACTAATTTACACACCAAAGAGGGCTTCGTTTGATTGGGACCAAAGAGAAAGATTGGGCTTGGTTTTTGCTTGGGGTTACACAAAGAAGAAAAATTAATTTATTTCAGCTCTGTCTCTTAGTCTTATTCCCCTTGCTACTGTTTCTTCAATGTAAAAAACTGTCCGTACCTAAAAGGTACTCTTTCCGTCTAGTAAAGTTATACATTAAAAACTGTAACAATGAGACAATAATTTATGATTGGGTGCCACACAATTTAGATGCGATTCCTAAAATGCTTGTTGATTCTAATAGATTGTTTTTTCTAGTCTTATAATAAAGATGTAGGCCTATTAGAATTGTAGTTAGGGTGGACTCCTCTACTTTCTCTGACGGCTTACTTTTTTTTTTAATCTAGGCTTAGTCTAGATATGGAATCTACATAGATCTAGATCTAGATCTAGCTCTATTCTAGATGTGAGTGATTTATGACACTTAGGCCACTTTCACTTTTCAGCAGATGATCTTCGCTTTTCATCCTTCTCTTCATCTAAAAAATTAATTCACCTGTTCGTTCTAGTAACTATAATTGTAACAAAAAAAAAGTAAAGTAGATCTATATAAATCTAAATCTAGATCGTACGAATGTATTGATTGCACAAACCTGATGTGGAGTCAGCCATGTTTTAAGTTCACTGAAAGCAAAGTGAAAGTACGTGCCTTTTAGTAAGAGACTACTTGAAAACAACGGGAAAATGCTCTGGGCGAACGTACGTACAAAATGAGGGAAGTGGCGCCCAAGTAAGATGTTTGATTTTACATGATTGTATTCTTTTTAAACTTTCGTTACATTGAGAGAAAAAAAAAGTTAAAGTGCCACCTCCCCTTACCAACGTTATTGGTAATAAACAATCTGAAATTCATTGGGACTCTTCATCAAGAGTGTCCCAAGTGCATTGTAAGATTTAATGACTAAGGATAATTTTGATTTGAATTGTTATAATATGCCAAGACGATAATAATTGAAGCAGATCAAAGATGATTAAAGCTCGGCTTCTAGTGATTTCAGATTGTTTAACAGAAGCAACAGAACACCTATTCTTTTTGTAATGTAACTTAAGTCATTATGATGAAAGTTAGGCCTACGTTCATCACATAAATATCATAACTTTGAGATGGCTGAATTATAGCTACTTCGTATGATATGACGAGTATTGCTATTATGTAGCCCATTACTGTATTAATGTTATTGTTCCTCCGTGTTTACATAATATAATCAGTAAACGCTTATTGTTCCGTTTTCACAAGACAAAGCCCAATAAAAGATAGCGGTAAGGGACGCTAAACAATTTAAAACGACTACTAGACGGAACTCTTGATTAAATACCATATACAGATGTAATTACTTTAACGGCGCTTTCTTTATTGTCTTCAGGAAATTTGAGTACGATTTGTTTGTAAATAAAGCTAAAAAAAATCACAAAAAAATTCACGTCACAGACAATTAAGTAAGAAGAATGCCACTCGCAACCATTCATCATATATTTCATGGCCATCGGAACTGAACTTCACCCACAAAGCCCGAGTTTACATTGAGGTAAGGGCTAGGCCATCATTATACTTTGTTCGCATTAGCTTGTGACAGGAATGGGGAAAATAAAGAACGAGGCTTCCTAAAATACAGACCAAGTCACCGAGGTGAACAAACATTTGCATGTTTGAGTTATAGTTATCCATTTCTTTGAACTTAAGGGCATACTTAGGACATAATTTTACTCAGAATGCACTTATAATTCAACCTACAGACCTACACAAAAACATCTAACCGTCCTATCTCTGCTAAATAGTTTAATGATATAGCTCACTTTCACACTTACTGCAAAAGTTTGTTCACTTCGCTGACTTAGCATGTGTGTATTTTAGGAATCTTCGGTACTATACGAAATGGTCATTCCGAAAAGAAGCTGTATTTTTAGCCCTAGATCACCGTCTGCGTGTTTAACCACTTCTCATTTCTCAAGCCACACTAATCCCCGACGCCGCGCCCGACATGAGGCGAATACAGTGTCTATCTGTCTTATGATGTATTTCGGACGCGATATTATGTTTTTTTCTATATATATATATCCTCTACTTAATAAACTTGGTCAAACCTTATCTCTGAACATCGGTGAAAACGATTTGTAGGATATTTATGCTCTAATTAATACAAATCCGCAGCCTCTATGCTGAGTCCAGTCGATCTCACCGCTGCTAGAATCAATAGTACTCCAATATCTTCGTGAATTTTAGATAACAGATAAAGACAATCCAACCTCAGATATAGATTTACTTTAGACAATTTAGAGCTGGTGTCTCTGTCTCGGGTTTAACAACATCAGATTAATTCTTCTCCATTAAAATTTATACGGCAAAAAGTTATTTCTGTACTTTCCCAAGCTGTTTCAAGACCCTTCTTAACACTCATGGTATGGCTCTGAGTATGAACTCCCGCCAAACGTTACATTAGATGCACTGCTCTATAATTGTTTAGTACCATCATAACATTGAATATTTTGAAAGAATTTTCATTTAGGTGGAATTTTACGAAACTCGCTCGATATTCATTTTCATTGGATTTCTGATAAAATAAAATATTTTTATCGTGCAGATTTCTCAAAATCAAATAAATTATTTACCCTTACCACAAACATTTCTTTATAGAAATCTAGCCTTCTCCTGACAACCAAGTTTTAGTCTTAACCTATGTTAAGATACATTGCTCATATCTGTGTTTAAGGTTCATTTCAGGAGCCTTCGTGAACCTTCTTGAATATATTCCAAACCTGTATAATTATAATCACATTTGACTATGGATCCTGAATATTTGAATTGATATAAAAAAGTAAAGAAACTGAGTTCTGCCTTTTCTAAATGAGAGCGTCGAAAGAATGAAAATCTGGAAAGAAGAGCCCAAAGCTGTCGTTGAGGATAACTTGTAAGCTACTCGGCCATCCCCGCCGAAAACATTCAAGTGCTTTCACCTAAGGTCTGACAATGCTGGAATAATTCTTCGGAAAAAAAAAAAAGACGGCATTCACCGATGGCATGCATGCATAGTCGCCATAGTCATCTAATTTTAATGAACCACTAAGATAATATTTTCACCTGATATATAAAAAAATCAGTATATGTCACAATTTTAATCTCTAAAAAGTAGAAAATTGTCTGATTTTATCAAAATTTATGAAACAGGGTTAATTTCCAAAAATTAACAACAGCCTGCGTTTATTTTTAAACGCTATTGCACCATCACCATAGCAAAGATTACATAGCCACCAAATATTACAAAAAGAGAAACAAACTACAATAACAATGACAATAATAATATACATTCGGCAATTTAAAAAAGCAAAAACAATAGGAGCTGATAAATGAATAAAAAAATGGATTATAAATACATTATGTACGGGTTTAGGAGTGTACATGTATGGGAATTTTACATCATGCATCTATATCTAAATAAAATGATAAGAGGGCTCTTCATGCGATGCACCATTATGGGCTCTCGAAATAAACATGACCTTATGTAAAGTTCAGTAGATGCAAATGTAATTTAAAAAAAAAAGTTTGAATCCTCGTGCTTCAAGGACCAGTCCTGCAAAAATAGATTTCAGTGCACAACATTGTTCTCTGATGGTGCAATACACACAGCGCGATTTCCACGAACACAAGACATCAACACTGAGGCCACAGGCGTCCGATCAAGAAAGCGAAAGATAAAATAATTCTCTTGTCAATCTAGAAAATACGGTAAAGTAAAACGAAACATGGATCTAGATGCTCATATTCATAACCTGGGATTTAAATCTGCCTATATATTGCTTCTAGATTCTAAATCTTGATCTAGACGTGATTCAAGAAACAACATAGATTCTAGATCTTATTTTAAACATTCAAATGTAGATTCTAGATCTATATCTTCGAACTAGTCTAATTAATAATCTAGATTCTTAGATCTAGATTGTGGATTCTTATCTAAGTATTGCACCAATTAATGTTATCTAGATTAAGAACTTTGATGTACAATTTTTTTTTTTTTGTGTTTTATGTAGATCTAGAAAATTTAAATTTCGCAAATTGAAATAAAAAATACTTGATTTAACTCGTTTACAACTTCAGTGAGAAACTGGCTGCCCCACAGCCTTTTAAGATCCACTGGAAAATTTTTTTACTATTAGTATTACATCAACTCTCTAGAGACTTACTTTTTGACTTCTAGATCTAGTTAGTCCTTTAGTTTGCTATGTTAGAAATCATATGTGAAATTCATCACAATTATGCAATTAATCGCAGTGCCTATTCCCAAATGGTTAATAGGATTTGCTAATAATTCCCAACGGGTCTTGGGATAATGGGAATAGTAGGCTAGAATTTGCTTATTCCCAACTGATGTTCTCAAGTCACTTGACCTATTTACGTTCGAAGAAACCTTGATTGAAGATTCTGTTTTTAGCTCTCGGGCTAAAAAAAGAAGGCAAATATTAGAGGAAAATCTCCATATTGATCGTCTTACTTGTAGTCATAGATTCATAATAGAGATGTTTGATAAGTCTTGTTAAGGTTCATTCGCTTTCCATTATGACCTGACGTTGACTTACACCTAGAACCTATCATATGAGAGTTAGTATGAAGAGGAATGGCTTTAGCAAGAGAAGTAGGAAATCAGGGAAAGTAGAAAGGGGGGAGGAGTAGAAGGAAAAAAAGAAGTGCAGAAGGAAGAGATCTGGTCAAGAAAGAGTTAGAGTCTAGGGAAAAGCATGGGGGAATTGAGCAAAGGAAAAATTGGAGCAAGAAAAAGAGGAAGTAGAAATGAAATATCAAATGTAGGGAATGATTGTGGGTAAGATAAAGGGCATGGAGCATAATAGGGTACCGGTAAATACTTTGTAAGGGCAATCCTTTCTAAAGGATATAAAGAAAAGATATTTAGAAAATGTGATGCTTTAACAAATAAAAAAAGGCCCTTACCTCCCCCAGCAAAAAAAAAAAAAAAAAAAAAAAAAGGTAAGAAACTAAGTACCAAAAAAAAAAAAAAATACCAAGGGGGTTTACCTAAGCCTTTGTATTTTATATTTGCTTCTAGAGAAAACACCCACTTAGCAAATTCAAGATTACAACAGTGATCTTAATTGTGTTTGCTGCTTTTTGAATGCTACTTTTTTTTTTTTTTATTATCAGCATACACAATAACAGATTATAATGGGGTGATAAATTACATCATTTTGGGAACAAATACCTCTTTGCCTTCCAATTTTTCTTCTTCAAGTTAAAGGATCAACAAACAAATTAAAAAGATAGAAATTAATCTTAGATTTTTGAACTTGAAAGATAGGGTTCTTTAAACTGACAAATGAATTTCATTTAAAAAACTGTTGATGTAAATGTTTCATGCAATCAACTGATTTCTATTTGTGTTCAACTTATATCTCACCGCTGATATAGTTTGTGCCCAGATGGTCCCAATTTGTTTCCTGGTATGATCTGAGTTCGTAGCAAAAGGCTTGGCTAAAATGAATAATAACTAAAAGTAATGCAATAAAATGGATTGTATATGACCATATGAATATTCAACAATGTTGTGAAATGTTAAAATACTTGTTGCAATGGGCAAGACTCAAACAAAACGCTATCCTTTTTGTGGCCTGATCATTTTTAACAGGTCATAGATAAACATTTAAATTTCATTTCCACTTTTTCAATCAGGTTTAATGTCTGAGATTTTTTTTAAAAAGCTGACCTCCCTTTGTGAAATAGCAGCTTTTAAAGTAGTTCAAAGAGGCATTAGAATGACAAAACTTTCTGAAACATAATTTTCAGTAAAAGTCAATAGGGTGTCTTAATTAAAACATTGTGCAGAATATATCCTCCATTGTGAAATAAATAGTCAGGTAGGCAATGGATCAATTAAATAAGGAAGATTCAAGTCACAGTACAGCTAGTGGTCCTGAACAAGAAATGTAATTTGTAAATTTATACATTTCAGAGACCAAGACAGCAGGTGAGAGAATGAGTGCAGATCAAGAAGGAGATGATGAGCACAATTTCAGCTGTGATCTTTTTGATGAAGATGATGAGGATTTTGTTTATTCTTCACTGTCAAACCAACAAATACAAACTGATCCCATTCTGGATTGCGCTAAAACAGTTGAGACTTTGTGTGATGATTCTTCTTCCTCTGACATAATGGAGGTAAACATGAGCCCTTGTGCTGCAAAAGAACAAATATCAAATAAAAATTTAGAACCAGAACTGGCATGCTCCACAGTTGCTGAATCATCTCCTCCACTCAGTTCTGGAGAATTACATTTTAATAATGTAATTACAGAGTACAATCCACATAAGCGCCACAAAAGTGAAGATCACTGTCAATTTGATGATTCAAGTACATTTTGCAGGGACAAATCATTTACTGTTACAGGGCATTATGGTAAACCATCAACAGCATTGTCTGAGGATAGTGCTTTAAAACGTTTAAGCCATTCACATACCGGAAAATCAGTGCAAAGCAGCAATGAAGACAATGGCTTTGTTCAGACGACTTCTTTAGACTCCCCGAAATATAGTATAAGTAGAGAAATAGAAAAACTTGTTTCGGCTATGGAACATGAAGAGAAACAGCTGAATTTTTCTTGTCCATTTTGCTGTGTTCAGGAGACCTGTGTTCTCTCACTGGAACAACATATCTTTACAGCTCATCCTGATTTGTCAGATAATCCTGCCGATTCCTTTGATGGAGAGGGAGCATTCTCAGCCGCATTTCTAACTGTTTGTCCCCTGTGTGACATCGACCTGGAAACAGAGTCTGCCCTTGCTGCCCATTTGACAACTGTCCACAGTGAGGAGGAGGATTCAAAGAGCTCTGGAAATGCAGAACATCTTTCCTGTCCACTCTGTGATGCCACGTGTATCTCTGAAAAAGGTAAACTTATTACTTACTTTCCTTAACTAATGAGAATTTGTGCCAAGAATATCAACTTGATTTTGAAATAAAGCATTCTTACCTAAAAAAAAAATATGCACATCTGGGAGATGTGTCCCTCTTCTCTCAAAACTTTAACTCCCCCCAAAAAATTCATCATTATTTTCTTAACTCCTCCCCTCTTCCTTCAGAAACCAGGCGTGCTATCATCTTGCTACTAGCTGTATCTTTAGCCCTTTATGTGAAACAAGGATATATGCAGAAAATTTTTATCAATTATTCCTGACCTATAAGTCCTGATCACTCTTCACTATGATAAATTTAACACAGCTCATCTATTTGTTTGCTCATTGAGTATGAGTTTACTTGGTACAAACTGTCTACAATATTCTAAAGATTATAGGCTTACGCAGTTATGTTAAGCAGCTTATCATCTTGGGCAGTAGATAACCACATGTCAATAATATATACCATACATGTACATATTATCTGCTGCCTTGTGCTAGATGAAATACTCTCTCCCTTGAGCTCTCAAATAATAGCTTCAGCATTTCTCTCCTTCTAGTTCTTCCAATCAACCAATACAATGAGACAATCTCACTTTCCTGTCTTGCTTCAACAAAATCAACATGGTTTCTGGGATGAAACCAGCAACACCCCCTACTTTTCTAACTCGCTCGTATCATTAGAGCCACAGACCTCCTTCCTTCCAAAATTAAATATCCTCTCACCTGAATTTTACACTCCTGTTTCACTTCTTTTATATTAGACACTTAAGATTTTATTTAGCTTCCTGACAGAGTCAATCCTCTCAGTCTAATCTTCAGATATTAAATAAGCTCAGATTAAAGGGCATGCAAAGTGGCTACCCATATAATGACTTGTTTAAACCATTTCTTACCTGAATTTGTCACCAGTCAAAATAATTTATGAAATAAGATGTTAGAGATTTGATATATTGAAATTTTACACTCATATAAGATAATTGAATGTTAAGTAAAGGAAATGTTTAAGTTTGTTATTTGCACTATATCTGATTTGTGATTGCATTTTCAGAGATGGCTTCTCATGTAAAAACTCATGAAAGTGACTCAACTTATTTTGCGATAAGTACCACTTTTGATGAGTCAGAAATTCCTGCTTTCACTGAATCTAAAGATCTTGTTTGCCCCATGTGTGGAAAAGTGATGGAGGATCTGGATTTACTCACTTCTCATGTAGAGACTCACTTCAGTTCACAACATCGTCCTGGTAAACATGGCTTAGGTCTACAGTTCAATACTTTGGGCATTTCGTATAAAAATGTCTGACCAAAATTTCATTTTAATTAAAAAAATTTTGGAAATAAACTTGTTCTAAATTATCAGTTGATAAGGATTGTTCTAACATTTGACATTATATTTTGATAAGGGAACACAATGATAGCATTGTCTCATATAAAACAAAATAACAGTTTTCATGAAGAATATTTCCTCATGCATTAAAACAATGTAATTTACAGCTTGGTCTCTCTGAGACCTACATGTTACTTATAAAGTTAGGGCTAATAGTATATACCGTGGATATATTCGATGTCAGATAATCCCAAGCTAATACTCTTGTCTATTCAATGAATAGATATTCTAATTGGGTTTTATATGCACTGGTAAGTCTGTAAATAGCTGCCTATATAATTTCCGTCAGTACATGGGGAGATTGGAAAAAGTGGGAGGACTTTTAATTTTAAAGTAAATTGATTAAATCATTTTTTCAAGGATTGAATGATAAAAAATAAATATTAAAAATATCAATGTGTTTGCATCTGTAAGCCCATGTTTGACATCTCTTCAGAAGGTCTGCCCATACAAAGTTATTATCTTTACTGTGTGAATGCCATGCCGTAAACAGAAAAACTAAGCATACTGCTTAAATTGCTCTTATTTTGAATTTTTAGAGTAAGTTAATTTTTAAAAAAAATTTCCTTTTACATATATATATATTAAATATATTTCTTTGTTTTGAAAGGTGTTAATACTGGCCTTGGAATTGGAGCAGTCAACAAGGAGAATATCCCAGTGAAGCAGAAGAAATCTTTGTCTACTGGATCATCTAAGCAAAAAGTATGAGCATTTATCAGTGTTATATAGCACTTATTTGGAAAATGTAGGGCAATGTGACACTCTCCTTGGGAATGTTTACACCGCAAAAAAATAAAACTAGTCTAGATCTACATTCGGAGAACATGATGCTTTTAACAGCAAAACCTAGCTCTATTCATGAACCAGTAGATCTAGTAGATCTAGATGAAAGTATTGCCTAAATGCTGGCAATGCAAAGAAAATTAAATTCAAAGACCTAAACCTTACACAATGATGTTGATGAAAATCTAAATCCGGAAAGAGAAAATTTAAGCCCAACAAGAGAAATTTACTTTATGATAGTAGGTTACAAGTAATTTTCAAACAAAGCCACACTAGACTGTCCTTTCCTTTATAAAGATATAGACCAATTTTAAAGTAAACTACTTTTGCATACAAATATATATGTACAAAATCACATTGCTGCATTAAACAATATCTTTCATTTACAAGTAAGACATGCAGGTATCATTCAATATAATTAAAAAAAATAAAGCAAATTGAATTGTAAATTTTAAGGGTTTAATACTATGAGTAAAGATTTTACTCTTTTACATCACAATATAATTTGCACCATACTCAAAAACAGTTTGGTATATTTAGCTATGCATATTGAAATTTACCTTTGGATAAGCCATCACTTTTATAGTCACTAATCTCAAAAGTTTCTTCTGCTGGTTTGCCTGAGAAAATGTTTATGAGAAGCCTCTCGAAATGTCTCAACATGCATTTAGGACTGGTAGGATTTACATATTTGATATCTTGTTTAAGAAAAGCAGTGTATATTAATGTATCATGCAACAGGATAACAATAATTTTTTATGCTGTAGAATAATCTGGTATAAAATATATGTCATTGGGTGATTCTACACAAATACACGTCAATGTATTCATTTTGGAAGTATCTTTCGTATCTTATTGCACTATTTTCTGTTTTATACAGGCAGATGGATGTGGATCATCAGTATCAAGTTCCGCATCTTCTTCCCAAGGACGGGCTGGTGGTTCTCCTTTGTCCACCAAAGATGTGACCAAATACCGGCGGCAGTATGAGCGATCCCTTGAGCAAGATGTTCTGAGAGGGAGGATGAGTGTGGCTGATTACCATGAACAGAGAGCTGGCATGCAAGGCAATGACCTCAAGGGTGTAGATGATGGTCACAGTCGTGTGGATGGTAGGGCTCTTTTAATGGCCAATTCAGTTAAGCTTTCAACATCTTAATTTGAAGTGGCTTCTGTAACCATGGTTAAACAAGCAATCGGAATCGGAATAATTATATTAAGGGCCAAACTGACCACCGCAGCATGACTAGATCCGGTGACTAAAAACATCACAACCTAAATTTAAACTTGCAAGATATCAATAGTCAAGGTTTTTGAAATATTCTGTGTAATGACTTTTTATTTTTTAACCTAGCAATGGTGATATTTAAATGGCAAAATAATTTTTGCTTTATGTATAAGCATTATAAAGGAGATATGGTTGTGATTCAATGTTGCAGATGTGATTAGATTCTGCAATTTTTCAAGAACCATTATGTACAGATTACCCTTATCATATATTATGTAATTATATATTTTTATTTCTTTTCTTCATCTTTTTTTAACCGTATATTTTTTCTCTAAGGAAAATTATTACAGCTATGTAAAGATAAAAACTAGCAAAAAAGTATTCAAGACAACCTGATCACTCCTCACTCCCAGGTGTTATAGAACAGCTGGAGCGTCTGTACAGACAGCAGGCCAGACCTGGGCAGCGAGCCTACTTGTGCTCCCCTACCTCTCACTTCTCTGGCTCTCATGGGGACAAAGGTTGGGGCTGTGGCTATAGGAACTTACAGATGATGCTCTCCTGCTTAGCCCATCAGCATCAATATGCTGATAAGATATTCAAAGGTAAATCTTGAAGATTTTTTTTTCAATCAAAAAGTTTAACGGACAATTTAGAACACAGCTTACATATGGCTGTGTTGCAAAGTTAAAAATGTCCAGCTAAAAAGTAATCTGTTACAAATTTTATGATCAGTAATTTTTAAGCTAATATATTTTCCATTTTACAAAATTCACTTTACAATTCAATTGTGTAAAAACTTAGATGTCTTTATCATTCTTTCAATCTTTTTTCAAAACTCAATTTGGACAGAATTTGTCTTTCAAAAAGATTATTAGATTAAAAAGGTTGCACACACCCACAGCCCAAATTATTCCTTTCCATGAGGGATGTATGCGCATACAGTTTTAAAACTTATTACCGTTATGAAATTCACTTTGTTTACCCCCCAAAAACAAAACAAATTTCAGACGGGATGCCTTTGATTCCATCAATACCCAAAGTTCAGCAAATGATTGAATCAGCATGGAGTAAAGGCTTTGATCCAGATGGCTGCCATCAGCTGCGAGGACGTCTAGTCAACACTCAAAAATGGATAGGAGCAACAGATATTGTTGCCACACTTGCTTCATTAGGTGTGAGGTATGTCCAAATTATGTCAAAGTTGTCTTTGATTGAATAACTGCTAATGATGAGTGATTATTCAGGATTTAACATCCTTTTTGTTTAGTTTGAGGGAGAATTGAACGAGCTCACACAGTCTCTGAGTATTCCCTTAAATAATGAACAAACTCACACAGTCTCTGAGTATTCCCTTAAATAATGAACAAGCTCACACAGTCTCTGAGTATTCCCTTAAATAATGAACAAGCTCACACAGTCTCTGAGTATTCCCTTAAATAATGAACAAGCTCACAGTCTCTGAGTATTCCCTTAAATAATGAACAAGCTCACACAGTCTCTGAGTATTCCCTTAAATAAACACAGTGAACCCTTCAATCAACATTTCCTACATAATTTAGTGGAATGGAAGCTCATCGGCAAGCAAAATTTTTTTTTCTCGCTTAACCCTCCTTGGCATTTTTTTTTGAAGCAATTAATTTTTTTTAAAGATTGTTACCTATTTTTTGTGATGAAAGCATATGAATATATGATAGCTTAAAAAAAAGAAAGCAAGGGCAAAGGAAAGAAAAAAAATGCAGCAGTTGCAGCAAAATAGGTTGTATCTAGTCAAAGTATTTATATGGAAAACAAAATTTATCAAATGGTTCATGCTCTGGTTATAAATTTAGAGTTTGAATGCAGTGAACCATAACTGCCCTAAGGCTTTGTTACATATTTAGGTTTAAACTATCTTTTAAGAACACTTTGTGCTTACAAAATTTATCAACCTCTAGGTGTCGCTTGGCAGACTTCCATGCTCCCTCTGCCCCAGATGGCACGCATCCCCGCCTACTGGAGTGGGTCACAGATTACTTCACTTCTCGGCAGCCTCAGCAGTTTACACCACCCCTCTATCTTCAACATCAAGGTAAGATAGCCAAAATAATAATCAGTTCAGCAAAAAATACATCAGCTTGTTATTGAGTCATTTAAATATTTCACACAAGCTTAAGCTTTTTATAAAGCATCTATAATTTGAAGTTTTCAGTAATATTATGATTTTCAGACTGTTGATTGGAAACAATTATCTTGAACGCTTTATCAAATTTCAATCCATGTGTGTAGAAAGAGCAAATCTATGTAATCATCTGTTAACTTATTGCAACAATGAAATTAATGCTTGCATCTGCTTTGCACTTCTGGGATCTTGCAAAATGTATGTGGGAAGACATATGAGTCTTACAAACTGATCTATAACTTAAATGATTTAACCTAAACCTACAAGATGTAGTCATTATAAAGCTACATTATGCAGAGAAAGCATCAATGTGCCCCTGCAAGTGACAACTTGATTGGCAAATGCCAGTGTAACGTTGTTGCCTAAATCATTGCACATCATAGTTGAAAAAACCTCCTAGATTAACAGAAAAAATAATTCAAGAAAAGCACACAGGACTTGTATCTGAGCTGCCTCATGGCAGACCAAACTGAATGCAACCAGATCTCTCAACTTACACCTGAGTATTTTATCTTGCAATAGATGATGATACAAGCACAAAAGAATTATATGATCTCCAACGATTCAAGACATATATAAAGCAGATTATTACAGTTTGTCTCATGCCTTGATGCTGTTGTACGAATAAAATAATTTTGTTCCTCCTAATTTGTTCTTTCGTTATTGCTGTCTGATCAAGATCTAGACCTACTGCTAGTGAAATAATGGCCACATTTTTTTTTAAAAACTAATTTAATAAGTACTATATCTTTCATCAGCGTCTCATGTCCTGCATCTTATTCTAGGGTTTTATACAGCAGTAAACCATCTTGTTTCAACAATTCAGTACTTAAAGAAATGTAATTATGACTTGGTAGAAGACAGTTTGAGAAAAAAAAATTACTTTACCTGAGAATCCAAAAAGAGATAATTATATTCTTATGAAATCGAATTTATTTAACTGTTTTCATTTAAAAAAATGGGCACTTAAATTGTTTTATTTACTTCTATCAATAACATATAATGGACACGTTTGAAATTGATAGAATTGCTATTTCTCACCCTATTTTTAAACTACTTTATTTTTAGATAAAGAAACAAGACCTTGACTAAAGTAAAGATGGAACCTGTGTAAATGGTTAATTAGGTTAGTGAAGCCATATTATAATTGTAAAATATGCATTGCACTTCATTCTGCTTTTCATTGCACACGCAGCTGTAAAGATAATTATCTATTTAAGTTGTAACTTCAATCTTTTTGTTCATCAAACAGGCCATAGTAGAACTATTGTGGGTGTTGAAATTGATCGTGGCACAACACGTCTCCTTTTGTTCGATCCTGGCTCCAAGAGGGATCACATAGCAGGCCTTTCCTCTAATGGTTTAAACTGGAAAAGCATGCGCACCTTTCGTCGCACACAGTCAGCTTTCAAGGCAAAGCAGTATCAGATTGTAGCTGTGGATGGGATACTAACAAGAAGAGAATATGAGGTAGGAAAATGATGTATTGTCACTTAATTTTGATAGAGAATAAGTGTTGAAAAATAATCATATATTATATCCAAAATGAGTATGTTTTAGATTGATATAGGAAACATCATTTTTTTTAAAGATTTTTAATTTTTAAATTTCAATAATTTCTGAGAGCAAATTTAATCAACCTGGAAAAATGTGTTACTAGAGCTGGTTAATTCATGATAGCTGACCCACACTAGTTTGTTGCAAGCTCTATTGAACAATGAACATATAAAAAATGAAACCTCAGAGTCACATGCGGTCATTTTAAAAAATGGTTTGAAAGATCACAAACATTTTATTATTTATTTAATCATTCTGTGATTTGTATTGTTTTCATGTTTTTGTAAATTTTTCATTTACATCTTTAAGAGCTCAAATGTGTTTTAAAATATATAGTAAATATAATAATAACATATATGATATTGGGAATATGACTGTTTGGTCCCCAGGAGAGCAAGATTATCAAGTCAGAGAGGATCTCTTGATGATTAATTACAACTTGGACTATTGCACAAAGAAAACTTCACCAAGTAATTAATATAAATAGGATGTGGTGCAGTGGAGCAGGATTGTCTCTTTTAAACAGATTCCATGAAATAGACCAAAAATCTTTTTCATGCTCTTGCCAAAAAGTTTTTCTGTAGAACATATTTTATCAGGCAGCACAAAATATGTGATTTAAAAAATTGCATGTTTTGAATTGATTAATGGCTTTTAAAATAAATTTCTCATAAATGTTTTTCAAATTCATTCCCTATTCCTGAGTATGCAAACTGTATAGGAATGAGTTGAGATACAAAAAATTAGTATGTTGAACATTAGCAATGGCCTAGAGATGAGCACTACCTTGCCTTTTGTTACCCATTCTCTCATGTCTGTAAATGTGAGATGTAAATATTAAATATTTTAATTTGGGGAATAACTATGTTGGTTTACAGCTCCTAGGAAAATCATAAAATAATTATCTTCAGCATCATTTTGATTGATTTCTTAAGTTTATGCGCGGATAGAATATTGATAAATAAACCAAGAAATAGGCAAGCAGCTGTTGTCACTTTACATTTAAAGTCCATGCATCAAGTTTCAATAGATTTTTTTTTAGAATGGCTTGCCAATTTAGTTTAAAAAACAAGGAGAGAAGGAAAAAAACCCCCACCAAACTCTGACATTTCTTCCTCTTTAATTCATATGAAACAAGTGATGATCAAGCAACTTTTGTTACAGATATACTTTAAGATCAATGTCATTGGTATGTACAAATATAAATGTCATTTATATTGTCCACATAGCTGTATAGTAGAGATGAAAAAAAAAGGGTAATTTTATTTGTTTTGCATGATTCTGATGTACTTAGTGAAAATTGTACCATCCAAGCTGTGAGCTGGTAGACCTCATAGTTATGCAGTGAACACAGGAACAAGTGACCATGTGAAGCGGAACTAGCAGCAGTGCTTCTGGAAGAGCCAAAGAAAGAGCTGTGTTCATCCTGCAGGAGTGATTCTTGACAAAGGCCCATAGACAATGTTTATATATTGCTAGCCCTGTTCAATCACATCAAAATGTTTACAAAATCTGGAGGACCTTTGGCATACTAATTCTTTGGTATCAGAGATCAACTTGTCTCTCCTCATTAAAGAAGAATAAGGATACCAAGAATTTGCTTTGGATATGGGTAGATCATCAGTAGCAGATTTTTTTTACATATCAGTCCTTTAAAAGTGTTCTTCTCAAATGTGACTTTTAGTACTAAAATTCAATTTGCTCTGTTGTTTATTTATCCTGTTAACATAAAAATTGTTGCGAGATTCTATTGGACTTAGCAAGAACAAAAGCATGGGCTATATTGAATATTTTTTTTTATTTTTATAAAAGTGGAAAATGTCAATAGATTTGGAAAATTTATAACAGATTTAAAAAAAAGCCATGTCAATGCGGTGAAAAATGTTAGATTAGATATTTTTAAAGTGCTGTTTGAACTGGACCCACTGGTGGGTAATTCCAGTTTCAGACTGAAAAAGATGCCACAAATTTTCAACACTTAAATTTTCTTACTTGGTTAATAAATATTTGATATCATGTATGTAGAAAAAAAAATCAGAGGATCCTGCTATTAAAATTTTTGGTTCACAAAGAAAAAAAAAATGCTCATAAGATTCCTGAGCTCATCTCCTACACTTATAATGCTGTGATACAAAATCCACCCATATTGAGCGTAAATATTTTTATTACACATATTTTCAAAAAAAACTTTTAGAGTATGTCTGTTTTACTGAGCTCCCTGTGAATGCCTAAGTTGTGATTTAAAAACAGATAATGCTTGGTTGTGTCTATATGATTTACAGAAAATGAAAGAAAAAATTTAATTTGATCTCAAAATGTACTATATATTTTATTGAAAAAAAGGAGCGGATTTGTTTTTTAAGCTTAAATCTTTATGTGTGCCAGTAGAGATATGTACAAATGTGCAAGTGAGATTGCATTGATATGAATTTTGACTGTCAATAGAATAAATACAAATAAAGATATTCAAACTTTTTTCTGCATGCTTGAACTTATATCTTCTCCATAAAATGTGCTTTCATTTTGTCAAATTTCATAAATTGTCACCCTCTTTCTTTTGCTGCTAAAACAAATCTTTGATCAAAAGTAGGGCAGATGTTCCATAACATGAGATGAAAAAAATCCAAATCATTGAAATGGCATACCAAGGAGAACCCTACTATTAAAGGCGTAATATTTATATAAAAAATCACCAATGGAAAAAAATTATGAGTGGGTTTTTTTGCACATAAAGTTTAATAATTTTATTTTTACAAATAAAACTTCACAAAAATGATAAAACAGAAGTAAAAAGGAGAAAGAAAATCAAAGAAAGCTTTGTAAACATTTCCACATTTAAAAATGCAAATCTGTTTTACTTTTTAGATTGCATTCTTCAGATTTATAATAATAAATAAAAAAATACTTTTTACAAAGCAATTCTCAAATAAAGTAGTTTCAAAAACCTGATGAAAGTCACATTCCACCCACAATTTGCATTCGTCTTTAACCACCTTGCTGAAACATCTTTTTTTTACTCCTGGTTGCAAAGGACTTTCTTTGATAAAATAAGTTACAAAAGAAATAATGCAATATGAATGATGATACTAGCACCTCTTCAGCACGCACAGAGTTTTTCCAATCTACTTGGTATAGCTTAAGTGCAGCAAGGAGGTTCAAATTACTTATTTGCTATAAAAATCACATCTAAAACCAAATGATTTTATAATAAATGTTTGACATTGTACCGTGACAAAACAAAAGGAAAATCGTGAATCTGTTTTTAAACATTCTTTTAATTTTGTACAAAAAGTTAGAGCAAGTATCAAACTAAACTTTCTATAGATGCCACAAATCCACATTTTTTTTTGGTCTAGGTGGAAAAAGCTTCACTTAACATTATATTTCTTTGTCAAACTTTCAGTTTAATGAAGAGATAAAACATCACATATATCTTCAAGCAATATTATGAGCATTTTCTCTTGTAACTTGTTGCAAAAGAAAACCAAGGAGAAATCTTTTAAAATTGAAAATTAAATCTTTGCCTTCTAATCATTAAAGATACACCATCAGTATCAGATTGAAAACAGTCAGTCATATAAAACTATGGAGTTGCTAATCTAGAATGAACCAAAATTCTATTCTTTTATACTTTTTTAAAAGAAAACCTTAATATGCTAGTCT
The DNA here is from genome assembly GCA_033675545.1 of Elysia crispata. Classification (NCBI taxonomy): domain Eukaryota; kingdom Metazoa; phylum Mollusca; class Gastropoda; family Plakobranchidae; genus Elysia; species Elysia crispata. The sequence goes on along the minus strand of JAWDGP010000214.1, from coordinate 20,107 downwards.
ATATTATCATTAAATAAGTAAAAAAAAAAAAATCAGCTTCCATAGTACACTTTCTTGTAAAGTTTTTTTCTTCTATAAAAATCAGCAGTATACTTTCTTGGTAAAAGAAAAAAATGCTTAGAAGAAAGGAAGGTCATGGCATACAAACAGGCAAGAGCATGAGAAAATAGATCATCCTAACTGCACAATTATTTCCAAAAGATTACTAAGACTTTCTTTCAAATCAAGTTGGAATGCATTGCTGTAATTCTGTAGTAACAACTTCAGTACTTGTTGAACATTAATTTCTGTACAAAATAAATAGCGTTAAGTGGGTGCTAATGTTTATGGGGAAAAATTTCTGTACAGGCACTTGTAGTGAATGTTATCTTCAGTCGTATCAATTGTTAAAAATGTATACCCCAAAGATTAAGAAAAGATGTCACTACTCAAATATGTGGAGAAGATCAATACACATGTACATTGCTTCAGAAAGCTTGTTTTGAAAGACTATTTTTGGTGGTAAAATAGAGACAACAAAAATTTTCTTTGCCCACAACTTCTTTCATATTCCTCACATCCTCAAAAAAAATTTATTTGCTCTAGATTTAAAAAGTAGAAGGTGCAGAGCTCTTTTTTTTAATACAGAAGAGTAAGTTAATACTGGTGTTGTTCATACTTGCTAATTTAAATCAAAATCTGAAATATTCAGATAGGAATCAACAGGTCATTTGGATTAGTTTTTAGTCACTTCCACACTAACAAATACTGGCATCATCATTGCAACAAAATTTCTTGAATCCATTTGGTGTAAATGAACATGTAACTTGAACAAATTTCACTTCAAGTTTACCTAACCAGGTACATTTTTGAAGCTTATAATGACACAGTTCACAAGTTCATATACATAGAATCATATTGAAAAGATCATCACCTTCACTTAACTAAAAACGGGAATAAGAAAGAAAAAAGTCAGAAATATTGAGTGAAATTTAAAGATAAGACCATCAGTTTTACCATCACATTGTTTCATTTCCTTTCAATGGAAACAAATTATATAAAAGTTAATAATATCACAGGCTGAACAAATTTTACCAATATTTACAGCATAAACTTAAAAATGAGCTCTGCATATAGAACAGATATATACAATTAATGACAGAGTTACAAAAAAAAACTGAAAAAGAGAAAAGTCCGTTTCAGTTTTTAAATGTTTAGTTTTAAATGTCAAATATTCACAGTTTGTCTAATAATTGTAATAATCTTAGTATATCACAATCTTTAAACTGAAGGACCATGTGATAATGTACATAGACTTTACCCTGAAATTCTCACTAAAATAACTTTTACAAGTGAACAAACATAAAAGTTTTTGTTGATGGAATGATGCCATAAAAACATGTAATACTGACAGGTCGTGGAGTTTAAAGATAGATACCAAATATTCTTCAAAAACATGTAACTTTGGACACAATTATCAAACAAAATATACAGGTAATGAGATAGGATATATTTGCTTTGAATTATAATATTCACCCTCTTTTACTATGCTGGATATAAAAAACATGCTAGCACTCCCAGAGGTTGATTTATTTTTTTACTAAAACTTGTTATATAATACTCTTAATGTATTTTGAAAGAGATTTCCACATGTGTTGAAACATGAAATGTCACATGCAAATAGACTTTCAAATTTCATTGCAGCTTCATGTTAAAAATTCACAACTATTTAGAAAAACAGGCAATATAGGAGAAAGGGAACATGTTCATTTGAGTTGTGGCATAAGGTTTCCCCCAAACGCTTGATGTCGTGAATTTGCCTCTTCATTTAAATGAACTGCCGGCACTAAATTATAAAAAGAAGTTGATTTGGAAAATATGAAATTGTTTTGTGATTTAGAATCATATCTGAATAAATACTAGTAAAATCAACAAGAGAGAGAAAACTTTCAAGTCTTCATTCAAAGATTTTAGAATTGTATAATTTACATTCCAAAGCAAAATAAACCATTAGATTATTATTTAGCATATGTCCTCAAGGTCATCAGTGAGTAATAAAAGAAAGCTTGAGTAAGTGTAGCAAACTTGGGTCTGTCCTAGATTTATCCAAATTTATCAATGGAGCAGCCTTATTACAGATATCTTATTTGAACAATAAAAAAATGGCTTTTTATACTTAACAACTTTAGTCAAATGAACCGTATAGCTATAAGGATGCCAGAGCTTTTATGTTTTATAATCCTATACAATATTTCATTTTTCAACTTGTATCAAGATTGGAAGCATCAAAGATTTATTAATGTTTTGTGCTAATATAATAAAAAGAATAGTCAGATAAAATTACATTCTTTTCAGAGTCGGCACAGAAAACCAAATTTGTAAAGAAGATTAAGACTCTAATAAGTGAATCAAATGAAGCTCAAAATTAGCACATGGATGCGACGAAGGTAATAAAAAACGTGGAGATGTTGGTTTGAATCATGGTTACAAAAAAGAAAGAAAAATTGTAAAAACTAAAATATTTCTTTGGCTTTTTTTTCCAAATGAGATGAATTTGCTATTTTTTTAGAATGAATCAAACTGAACAGCCTCTTAATTTGTAGTCTGGAGTCATATCATCAATTTAATGTTTACAGTTATTTGCACTGATTCTGGGATTGCAAAATAATATTTGCATTTGTTCCTGCAAGCATTTCTTCTAATTTTTTTTTATATCTTTTCACACATAAAGAACAATTGAAGGCAAAGAATTATACAATGAAACTAAAAAATATTGTAATCAATACTTCTTCATGTCAGCAGGGTCAAGCTGTGGTACTGTAGTTGAAATAGGTTTAGCAGGCTGCCAAGAGTCTAAACGTCGGACATCATCAATTTCTTCCTGTTTGAGTTTGACCTCTTGAACCTGGCGATGTGGCTCTCTGGGGAAAAGTGGATGTGTAGAATTCAAAGAAAGTAGTGGATTTTTTAAATATTTTTTTTCACATCATTCTCTACTGTATCACTCAACTTTTAAAGAATCAAGGAGAAGACTTATAAAGACAAGGAAACAAAACCTGATTGCTTTATTATCTTTTGGTATTTTACAAATGATCATAGTCAATTCTCGGCCTTATTTTATATTTCATGGGAAACAACTATTAGCCAATGAATGTTTTTTTTGAAAAAAAGTGAAGTGATGAGTATTTAAAAACAGCACTGCACGCACATTTTCAAATGCCTGCTAAGATTACTCCACAATGCTGAAACTGAAAGTCTAAAAATCTAATCACTAATAATACACACAAGACATTTTCTGTGATTCTATTAACAGGACTAAAAATTATTTGCCTGATGAGTGTTGAACTTAGATTTGGTACATATATATATATATATATATATATACACACACACATAGAGCCTTTCACATTAAGTATAGGAATGCAACAAGAAAAAAAGAAGATAGACTTATTGACAAAGTGGTCAAGTGCAGGAAGAGTGAAAGATGCATGGAAAGAAATGAGGGATTAGGAAATGCAAAAGGAAATGATATTCCCAACACTAAACAGAATGGCACTTGATGGATGGTGCTGATTGCTAAAAAAAAGGCATGGCTTTCAGTTTAAATGATTGAAAGTAAAAAGTTTGGTAAACTCACCTTTTTACTCGTGGTAAAGGCACAAGAGGAACACATGTGTCAGGCTGTTTTTTTCTTATTGGTGCAAAGGGTGAGTTGCTAAAGCTTGATCAAAAGTGCATTATGATATTAGAATGTGACAAAGGAAAGACACAAAACTCCAACTAAATTATCATTTTACTTAAATGCAATGACTGGTGATAAATGACATCCAACTAAAATGAGCCATATATCTCCCAAATCACACAGCAAAGGGTTTTCCGGTGTTGATGGCCAGTATTGCATGTAGTTATAAGATTTATCAGATGAGGTAATAAATATTTAACTCCTTTGAAAAAGTCAGGAAATAGCATTTTATCTGCTTACAAGTATATTTTTTTCACATTCATAATTCCAGCATCCAGCTAATAAGAAATAGTTTTGGATGTGAAATTTATAATTAAAAATTACATACATGGATATATATCTCGAATTCTCATTGAATCTTTTTTTTAACCTCTACTGAGTAGGTACTACTACAAGACTAAGCAGTTTTTTTCTCTTGCAAAATCAATGAAAACCTTTAAACTACCATTTATCCAAGTTTAGTAGTGCAAAGTGACATTTAATTGCCTTTCAACCATACTCCTGATTCTTACTATGGACATAAGATGAAGAGGATGTTAACTTGCCAAACATCCAGATATAATATTCACAAAATAATTTCTAACAACTGAATTTGTGCAATTCTCATGAAGTTCATAACAATGTATCTGGTATTTAGTCCACCCCATCAGATCTTTTTCAAAGTTTCTTTCTTATTTTGTCAGTCTATAAATTTTTATGTGCCTATAACCTATTTACTTTAATTCTTTATAACCTCTGAAGACTTAAGATTTTTCTCGTTCTGCTCCTTAACTTTGTCTTATCCATTTCACTCTTCATCTTTGTTATTTTTCCATTACAAAGTGATATCCCTAATCATCATCTTGACTTGTTTTTCCTTTTTTTTTTTGTTTTCTCACCAAATCAAGCTGTTTTTCATTCACACTTATGGTATGAATATTAAATGATATTAGCTTAAACAATCATGAGTCATCAAAGAGTGGTTTGCAATTACCCCCCCACCCAAAAAAATAAAAGAAAAAAATGGCGCCATTTGTAAAGAAATCATCAAAGCTCAAAATAGATTTATCTGTTAAATGGGTAAGATTTTAATGAAACTTATGTTTCAGTTCTTTTTCCTCATTTATCTTTATTATATGTATTATCAAGGTGAAATGTACAAAACATTGCTTTAAATAAGATAAATTCAAATACAGCAACACTCAAAAGAAAAAAAAAATCCAACTCCTATTTAAACAATAACTTGAATCATCTTTCATTTTGTTTTCTGGTATAGGAAACAAAAGAATTTGCTTTGTGGCTACTAATTGTAAACAGCTAAAAGCACTTGGTTATGCAAATATTAAATCTATGTGGTGTGCAACTTAAAAATAAAAAAAAAGAGTTACTTAAAACGGTGCAAATGGGGATAAGTATTCTACAATAAATAGTATTGCAGACCTTTTTTTAACTGTTTATGGTTGTTGGGCAGCACTCAATGGATCAAATTATGGTAAACTCAGATCCTTATAATGCCTTTATCATTGCAATAAGACCACCCAGCTAATTCTGTCCTTTTTCAACCTATATAAAGATCCTTTTATAGTCTTATTTTAAGGCTATATAATTATGAACAAAAAGTAACTAGAGATGAACTGTATTGATGAAATTCAGTTGCCCATTTATTTATACACGTACTTTTATGATAATGAGCCCTTAAAAGGAACTAGAGCAGATAGAGGTTTTACAAAACAGCTGCTACTTTTAAGATGTTCTAAACATCAGGCAAATGTAATAATATTTAAATTATATTCACATGCATAAAAACTAGCATCTTGAATGTAAATGATTGTCTCACTCTGACAGATATGACCATGCACATAATGTTACTTTCAGAGGCAGCATGTATCAATTACTTCCTTACAAATTTTGAAATGAATAGTAACCAGAAGTTTTTGCCTAGATAGTTATTGACCTCATGTGAATCAGATACAAATACTCTCATTTCAATAGGAGTCCATTTGTAATAAAATCTTAGATACATTAAAATTGTTGTCACATTATTTTCTTCTTTAAAAAAAATATCACATATGCTGGAAATTAAATCCAAAATTAAACCAAACCAAACATTTCATTCACAAAGTTAAATGACAAATTTTGTGAAAAGTGGAAAAAGAATTTTTTCATTATGTTCATTTAAAAAATGCTTACCTAAATTTTGGGGCACTGTTCTCTCTTTGTGACTGATGGAAGCTGGGTGAGTACTCTGGCACCTGATAACTTTTGTCTCCAGGTGATGCCTCATTAAGCTCATTTCGTTTTTTTATTGATTCCTCTGTACAGATAAGGTTAATAAAAATATGTCCAGTCTAAAATATATGCAATTAAAGATAACAGAGTATTATAAGTTTTTTTTTTACTCTAATATTTTTAATGGTGAGATTACTCAAGTGCTACACTTTTAATTTCAACAGAGAAATAGATATAAAAAATTATTGCAAACCATAAATTCTTTATAGAAACTTTGTATTTTTAATCATAAAAAATTGGTTTCAAGGTACTAAAACACTCTACTTTTAAAACATTTGAGGTATGACCATTACTTTGCCCAAAACTAAAGCTGTAAAGCCCAGTGCCAAAGTTTTGCAATGTTATTTTTCAACACCAAATTATATAATTTAAAAAGAATCCTACACTGGGAAAATTCATTTCTGGCTCTTATGCAGTTGTATTGTAACAAAGGAAGGTGAAGACAACCTCTACTAAGAAAGAAAATAATAAAGATGCTGACCAGTGCAGTAACAAAATAAGTTAGAATACTTTTAATGAATATGATAGTTTTCCTGAATAAAGTAAAAAAAAAAAACAACCTCTCTCTCTCTCTCTCTCTCTCTCTCTCTCTCTCTCTCTCCCTCTCCCTCTTTCCCTCCCTCTCCCTCTCTCTCTCTGTCTCTCTCTCTCTCTCTTTCTCCTAAAAATGAACTTCAATAAGTTTTTTTTTTAGCTTTTTACGGAACAAGCAGTAAAATTATACATGGCACCCTCTTTATTCTATGAAACCCTTTATCATCAATTATTTCATACAGTATAAAGTTGCTTCCTAATTTTTCTAATATTTCGTGTCAAATCTATGAATAACCAGATCCATTTAAAGAGATTTGAGGCTTCCTTTCAGTGCTTTTTCAAAACAAACAGTCACATCTTTCTTGAAAGCCTAATAAAAACATAATATAATTTCTACCATTGTAAAATTCTAGAAAGTGCATTGCTTTGAACATCCACAATCTCATGTTATTTATGCAAATTGCGTTAGCAAATTGGAAGTTATTTTTGATTCAATATTTTGATTGAAATATTAACTATTACCATTTCTACCCTTTCCAAACAACATGCTGTGAGTTAACTCATTCTCTGAAACAGCTGTAGCTCGATGGACACCATCAAATACACATCTGAGTCCAACCTTACTCAGGCCTGGGTCAAGAATCCATTCATTCTGAGATCTTTTGTATGTATCTGGAGAAAAAAAATAAACAAACGCTTTTTACAAATAGGAAATATGTTATGGTTTTATCTTTAGCCATATTTAAAAACATTTTAATTTAATTATAGGTCCAGAATATTCTTTTCCAAAAGGTAAACTATTCCTTACGCTTCTGAAGCCAGGTATCCGGTTGAAACTTAACAGTCATGTTTTCTTTCACCTCCATTTATTTCCTATGGAATCAACATGTATTTACAAAGAAAACTATATATGGAAGAGATGTATAATTTAGTTGTCGGAAACGGTCAAGAGAAAGCTAAAACTCTTTATAAAATAGTTGGAGTGAGAATAGAATATCCTATTTTTATTTTCAAGAATTGAGGGAAGAAAACGAAAATGAATTGATTTCAGTGAACAAGCTAATCTAGGGTGTTTTTCAACCTCAAATCCAAAGACATAGAGCCCAGGGGTGTGTGTGAAGAACAAATTGCAATTTCAGCATGTCAGTAGGAACATGTTATAAGATGGGTATTCAGGTTACTGACACATGGAGAACCTGTTGCCTTCTCATGTGGTTCTTAAAACGACCAAAGAGCATATAAAAGTCTAGACAGTGGTGATTTTACCCCATGGTCTTCCCTTCTCCTTTTCCTACCCCCATCCCAACCCCACCCTCCGTCCTCAATAGTTCTGATAAAGACAACTAGGTATGACCACTGCCCCAAGTCTTCTTCGAATCATGAGGATTGCAGCTAGTGGTGGTGTTTGACAAAAAGTACGGTGATTGGCCAACTTTTGTAATATCATTAGATCAAACCAATCTTGTTACAGGTCAATCAAAGCCTCTTATTGCTGTAAAGCTGAGTAAAAAAGGGAGCAGTTCATTGAAATGTAAACAAGGCATGAGTTTAGAGCGTCTGACAAGCCTCTAACATAGACCTTGTTAGTTAAGTCTGATTTTCTTCTTTCTCCTTTACTATCTGAGTGTATCATCCCTTGTTACTGTCTTTATTAGTCATAATGTAACTGACCATATTTAGTTGTGTTTGTATAATTTCTTCATTTTTTTTTAAACATAAAAACACTGCCCACTGACTCTTAAGGCTTAGATAGAAGATCAAACTAAGACTCAAAGGTTTGGTTGTTCTAAATGAGTTATAATCTTTTCTTGCTTTATTCGAAACCTTCCTCATTTTCTCTCTCTCTCTCTCTCTCTCTCTCTCTCTCTCTCTCTCTCTCTCTCTCTCTCTCTCTCTCTCTCTCACACACACACACACACACACACTAAATTAATTACATATATATCTGTTTTACATTGCAAATCCAATCTTTCATCAAAGATGAATATTACCAATATTATTAACTGAAAATATCCAACTAACCTTTGCTGAAAACTTATTTTCTCTAAGCCTTTCTCTATAACTCATACATTCCTAAAGTCATTAAAAACCATGACACATACATAAAAAAAGATGTCAAGGTTGCAAAAATAAATGTTAATAAATGTACTTATAATTTGCTTTGGCAATTTGAGGCTTTGATTTAAACTATGATACATACAGCACAAATGCAGATATTCTGCCCTGCCAAATGCCCAGTCCAGAAGGTAACTGGCCGTGACAGCAGTACACTTTTTCTCCCTACCTGCAGGAGACCATGAAAGCAGGAGCCAAGCTGGAATTTGTTACCTATTTAAAAGCTCATAATAAATTTTAGACAAAATGCAATAATATTACTAGATATTCGAGATTACTTACTTGGGTAGGGGCGCATGCTTCTCCAATTGTTTGGCCATATTTCAGCTGCAGGGTACTCTGGATTTTCTGGGTGGGGTAAATACTTCAGTCTAGAATTCCAGTCCGGGCCAGCACTATGAAAAAGAGAAGTGAAAATTAACCGTTGCAAACAATTGCTTTTTACAATAAATTCTAGCCATAAAATAGAAATAGTCGAATAGGAAATACTCTCCATGCCATAGAGAAACCAGCAACCTGAGATGAAAAAACATATGATCTTTTGATCTAAAATTGGTATCAAAGCGATCTTAATTTAAGTTCCCACAAAAAAATTGCCCCCCTCTTGATGACTCACTAACTACAGTGAAATCCTCTTGAAGTCAACTCACTTAAAGTCAACACCACGCTGCGTCCCGTTTTTTCTTCTTAGTTTAAGTAACTGATTTTCTGATAAAGTCAACGGTTTGGGGAACATGTTTGTTTTAAGTCAACACCTCATGGTGAATAAGAAAAGGTGAAACCCATAAAAGTGTGATACATAGGGATGCGTGGGCGGGATATAGCTTTTACTTTGTAAATCCAATACAATCAGTAAGTGTGTTAATAGCATGCTTAACAAGGCCCAGCTAAGTTGGTGTGGTCTTGTGTGGTTGTGTCAGTAAAAAACTAACAAAAAAAGGGTGCGTATGGCGTTGGCAGGATGTTTGTCTAGATCTAGACCTTACTTATAGTTGGCTCGCATCATTTGTGGGGAGACGGAGCATTGTTTTCTCCACAACGCCACTCCCCTTAACCAACAGCACTATTTTCAGAGCCTCCAATAATGCTAAACAATTTTTTTTAATGTTTATTTAATTATTAATTAATTTTTCTGGTGAAAGCAAAATGAAAGTAATGATGGTCCCAAGCCCTTACTAAAAGAGGGTAAAGCTGAATAAAAATAGCAAAAATTGTAGGTGGGTATGTATATTTTGTGTTTTTGTGTGTAGTACATCAAGTTGTTTAAATAAATCTCTTTTCCGTCTTAGTGTGGTTTTCTGTTTGCCTAAATAACTAAATGGATAAACTCAACATTTTATTTTGGTCACCAGGTGTTGATTCAAGTAGATTCCACAGTATCTCCATTGCCAATTTTTCCTATCCTTGTCTTTGTCTTTTTCTATCTCAGAATCTTCTTCTTTAATTTTTGTGTCCTTTTGTCTATCTTAATAAATTTACTATCACAGTAGTAAAAATTACACAGTCAATTCTGGTTCAAAGTTCTGGTTGTGAGGTTTCCATTCCTCTTCTCTGCCATTGTTGTGAGGAATATACTTTCTACCCCGAGGTTTGTAGGCAGGAATTGTCCCTGGTTGGTTGTGTGAATCTGGAAAATGACGCTTCTCCCTCTCTATAAAGGAAAAGAAAAGAAACGCTTTGTATTACTCCACATTTTAAAGGAAGCTAAAACAAGAAAAAAACCCAATAAGTTTTAGCTGTTTTCTGATTAAAAGGTCACAACGCTAAATAGCAAAGCATTGTGAATAAATAATACTTCATTAAAATGCAACTGTTCCATTATGTGAATTAAGAGCTAGTGGTATTATTGCAGTTATCGGCCCAACTCACTTTCAGCTTTAAAATTGTATTTTTCTTAATGAATTTGATACGCTGAACACAAATATGAAGGTTTTATTCGTCGCAAGATATAAGCATATAAAATCCCACTAAATCATAAGTTTGGAATTCAATTGTGAAGCTTAAAGTGAGATGGGCTGATATCTGCAAATTTACCGAACTAGCAAGGCTGTAATAGGTTAAAAATTTTATCACAATCTCAGATTAAAGTGTAGAAAGAGAACTTAAAATTTTGATCAAGTTGATAAAACAACATATCATCTTGAAGTCAGATGGAATCCTAACTAGCTTAATTCTCCAGTAAAACTCCTTAAACCATCTTAATACGAGCTCAGTTTTTTCTTTGGTCTTGGTTGTCACATTCAACGGAGGTAGTTGCCACGTCAATAAGGAATATTTACCTTTTCGCCCTGGTTTCCCTATCTCTGTCGTAACATGGATCATTGCGAAGCTTGGATAACCAGCCTGTTTGAATAATGAATGCCTCGCACAAATGTAAAAGTAAACAAACCAAAGCCACTGGGTTCGGTACACTTTATTAGTCTATGTCAAAGCAACTTCCTGAAAGTCCGCTGCCATTTGTAAAGCCCTCTCGTTGCCTAGGAACCCATCCGGTGACAAGGCAAAGTAATACAACAGGTGCAATTAACTTGAGCTGGACTATTAATAAAAAAAATAATGGCGATATAAATCTACCTGGAAATTTTACATTGGCATGAAAGAAGGCATATTTACGTTCTTTCTTTAAATCGAATTTCAAATCTTGTCTTTACGAATTCAAATGGTATCAGGAGGATGACGGTGAAATCAATCTCTATCACCTAAACGATTTGCCTAAAATCCATAGGTTCTATGGTACATCAAGGGAGTCTAAGTATTCCATGGAAAGAAAAAGAAAAAAAAAAAACCCACCCAAAAAAACAAAACAAAACAAAAAAAAAACAACCCCAAAATAAAAAAAAAAAACAAACAAACCAAAAAACAAAGAAACGTTTCAAAACAAAAACAAAACAAAGCAAAAAAAAAAACCATACAAACAAACAACCCCCCCCCCCCCCAAAAAAAAAAAAAAAAAAAAAAAAAACAAAACAACAAACAAACAAAAAAACAAAACAAAAAAAACAAAACAAAAAAACAAAAAAACCAACAAAAAAAACCCAACAAAAAACAAAACAAAACAAAAGAAAAAAAAAAAAAAGAAAAAAACCAAACCAAACAAAACAAACAAAAAAAAAAAAAAGCAAAAAACAAAAAAAACAAACAAACAAAAAACAACCAACCAACAAACAAACAACAAAAAAAAACCCCTAAACAAAACAATACAAAATAACAAACTTATTGTTATTAGAACATGCAATCAGATTTAATCTCTAGTTCAGACATGCATCTAGATATCTAAAGGATAATTTTCAATTGATATGAAGATAGATTCTTGCAGAAAATTAATATATAATATGTGTAATATGAGTGCCAGCCCATTGTAGTCGTTTTATCTTGCCGAGCGGGCTAACATTAAAAAAAAGCAACCAAAACAAAAACACCCCCCTCCCTCAAAAAAAAAAAAAAAACCAACAACAAAAACAAACAAAAAAAAAAAAAAACCCAAAGTCCCCCCCCCCCCCCCCCCCCCCCCGCCAAAAAAAAAAAAAAACCCCAACCAAAACCACCCCCCCCCAAAAAAAAAAAAAAAACAAAAAAAAAACAACAAACCACAAAAACAAAAACAAGATAAAAACAGGGAGTCACAGCTCACACATTTAAATGGCCAATAACTTTGTGGTTCAAATCAAGCGAGAAATGGTTTGTATATCTGAATATTTTTTTATAAATAAAAATTCATTATGCAGTGTCAAAAAGCCTTTTTCAACATTATTAGAATAAAAAAGTGTCAGATCTAGTTAGTGTCATTGGCTCCAGTGAAAACATAGCCTACAATACGAACTTTACAGCTAAGAACAGATAAAGACTGACAGGACATTTGTCTTTTCCCGCGTTTTTTTTTTTTCATTTATAATTTTTATTTCAAATGGAAAGAATACTTAACGTAAGACAAAAGCTTTTAAGGGTTTAAAGCAAAAAGATGGATCAACAGTTATGTACTCGTATGGAACGGTTATGCGTGTAAAAAGATTGCCTAAAATAAATATGTGATTAGCAAAATGTTATCTTCAAAACAATGTTTCAATGATAGTTGAGGGAAATGTACTGGGTCTAAAAAAGTTTGAAATGGTACAACGATCAATCTTAAGGCTTCCACTGCTGTTGTATTTTTTCAATGCTTCCAGGCCGCGCCTTCAGAGCGTGCACATAATATGTACGCTCCTTATAAGAAATTGACTTCAAGCTTCTTAATTTCATCGACTTCCTACCAACATATTAAACTTGATTTTCTTGAGGTGTATCTAAGTCATTATTTAACCTTTTAAATTCATCAACAATTGCTAATCCTTTATATTTTGTTTCTCCTTTTAGTCATTTAATTAGGTAACTTACTCTTGTGAAGATAAAGAGTCTAGCGGGTATTTTTTAATTTGTAAAGATAGTTTGCCACGTTTCATCCTCAATTTTACTAAAGACATCATTTAAGATGTATATGCGTGAACTTTGAAGAAGTTTATCTTTGGCAGCTTTTCCCACACCAAATGATAACCCTATGTCTCCTATGTGTAGTCTATTCAATTTCTTTTTAAAAGGCCTACATGTCGGCCTATCCTTCTTTTCACCACACTCCTTTATTTTTAGTTCTATGGGCAACGCTTGAAGACGATTGACAATGTCATAATCATTTTGGAGAAATTCTTGTATCTTTTCCTTATTAGGAATATAGCAATCTGATGTTTTATTTCTTTACTATTCTTAAAAGGGATATGATGCATTATACTAAAGAAGAAAAATTAAACTTAATGAAAGTGTTTCTCATAGAAATGTTTAGATAAAGTATAATGAACGAATCAAGCAAACTGTATTCACTTTTTTTTTAAAGTTTTCGATTTTGTTTGAAAATGAAAAAGTGTAATAGACGTAAATAAGTTGAAAGGTTAAAATTAAACGAATTTCTTTATGGTTTCCATTTTACTACAGTGAGAATTTTAGTGGCAGGAAACCTCAAACTGACGAAAAACTAATAAGATAGTCTTCTGTTTTCCAAACTGGTTGTGGTGGCAGATTTTTCTTTCGTAAAGCGTGGGCCAACCTTTGATATAGGCCAACCGTTTACTTTAAAAATATTGGTGCCTAAACCTAGGCCTAATTTTAAAATGGCTGATTTGAAATAATTTATTTTTGTTCCAGCTTTGAAGACAAGAAAAGCAATCACAAAGACAACAAAAACAATAAAAAAAAAATACATGCATTAAATAATAAATTTCCTTTAGGAATGAAACGTGACAGAAATAATGTTACAAACAAAAGAAAAAAAAATTATGAATATGAGTCAAGGTATGAGTTTAATGTCCCTTTACTTTTGTACACTGATAATGATATCTATCGGTAATTAATCAGTAAACTTGGAAGACCGTGAATCAAACTTTTTATGTTAGATATCAAATTTGATTGCATAGATTATAGGCTTAATTTTTTTCCATATCTATTCAAAACAATATCAATGTAAAGTGTGGGCTAAAATTGTGTACAAAAAAAAAAAATTAATTCCAAAACAATGATTAAAGCAACAGATTATTGCAGGCCCTAATTATTTCAAAACCATGTAAACTAGCATGCACTCGTAAAGATTGAAACATACTCACACACGTCCACACACATTTGAAGTTATTAATTTTTTTATTAAGCTTAATTTTACATGTATAATAAAAGGTTTCGTTGATTCTGACCACGTTGTCTTTTTTCGTTAACAACAACGACAACAACAACAACAACAACAGCAGCAGCAGCAGCAGCAACAACAAAAACAACAAACGGCAATGCCTGGAGAGTTCCATTGCAGATTTATCAAAATAGTTGAAATATTTGAATACCACATGTATCTGCCAATACATACAAAATCATCCAAATCGCTCTAAAACACCGTGTAGTGTCATCAGGCATCTTGAAATTAATACAGAGATGTCGCCATTCGGTTGCATAGTATTATTGTTAGAATTTTCTTTTGCCCAGTGCTGCAGAATATACAGTTATGATGTCATAGTAAAACAGGTTGAAAAATAAACTAAACATTTAAACCAATTATACACTGCATGCTTGTTATTGGTACAGATTAAACCTTCCAATAAAATCTTTACTGTAAGCCTTCCAACGAGAAGAGAGTATCTGTTGCACCTAAAACTTAGTTCATTCATACAATTCTCATTCTTCACAGAAACGATTGATATCAATTTATATCATAGTAACTCATTATTTAAAAAAAACAACAAAGTAACAACAACAACAACAACAACAAAGAGAACAAAACCAAACTCAATGACTAGATGAAGATAAATGTGGAGGAGTAGAGTGAAGAACGAAATAAGTGAACTAAATATCTTTTGATTTTGTGTGCATGATAAATTTTGTCATAAAATCGAGCACATAGCAGAGGACGGCGGACTAGCCATAGGTCTATTTCCAGTTCTTCCTTGGTAAATAGCCCCTGCGCTTTCCGCTGGTAAACCGTCTCTACTGGACCAGTCACAAACCACCTCCTGGGAAGGCGATGCAGAGGTCGATTTGGAAATGTCTGTCTGCCTGTCTTGAAGCAGTTTCAACACTTTCATGTGCCCGTACTTCTCGGCCGCTCCTCGAAGAGAGAGCGGAGCGAACGCATGGAGTGCAGGGCTCCGAACGGAGAAATCAGCCGTGGAGAGATCTGCCCCGCCATTACAGAGAAGCACCTTAGCACGCTGGGTATCTCCAGCCATCACGGCATGGGCAAGTTCGATGGAAGCTTCGTGCTGAAGCAACAGGTTCACCACGGCCGAATCGCGTGCGTTCTTCTTAGCGTACTCGATCAGAGTTTGTCCCTCACCGGGTCTAGAGATGTTCACACGCGCCCAGGCCTTCACCAGTCGACTCACCTGGGCAGGTTAGGATAGGAAAAGGACGAACAGAATGAAGTAAGATCATACATAATTATGTTCTTATGCAAGGGACCACAATAATGTGTTCTCGTTCTGTGACCCAATCGTACTGATGCAACAAGCGGTTTCCACATAAATGCTTTCCACCTACACACATGATTCAATCTTCTGAATTTGATATTTCTAAGGAGAGATTAAAAAACACAATAAAATAATAATAAAAAAACAACAAACAACCATCCCATTGATTACTGAAAATGCTTTTTTGAAAGTTAAGCTTTAAAAGAAAGAAACAAAACAAAACAAATTTAGGTTTAAAGAAAGAGACAAAACAAAACAAGTTAAAGTTTTAAAGAAACAAACAAAAAACAAAAAACAAAAACAAAAAAAGGAAAAAAGACAATATAAACCGACCCCTCCCCCCCTCTACATTAAAACAACGGACAGCAAACTAACGAAAATTGAGTTTACTATGTAACTGGTTCATTGAGTATGATTGTCTTTGTTCTAAAAACCATAAAGCCTATGCATTATGATTATGAGTAGGCCTACATTTCCAAAAGACAATAAGAAACTGATAACTTCTATAAAACCTATATATATACTATGGGTTTTTTTTTTCGTAAGATCATGACTAGAGTATTTAATACCAATCAGAGTTTTAAGAGCTAAATTGTTTGATCAAATCTTTTCAGCTTTTTTCATATATTCACTCAATACCGTCAACATAATTATTCATAGTTATCTCAAATTTGGGCTCTAAAACACGCTTAACAAAGTTAATAAAGAAAAAGGAACAATGGCTCAATGTTAAACAAACTATAGATTTCTTTCCAGTACAGCTGATTGTCCTGAATGAGAGGAAAATACCTTGAAAGAGTTTGGATCAAGAACAGCTTCCCAATATCCAGGAGAAAACCTTCTCACCACTTCCAGCATATCGGTCCTGATCACACCCCTGACAGATTCGGCCTCCTCGAGCTCAGCGGCACCAAGTTCTGCACCGCACTTGAGCAGAGCTGCCAAAATCTTCAGCCGTTGGGGAAAAAAATTGAGCTGAATATAAATGGTCAGTTTTGAGTCAATATCACGAAAACTAGTAGTAATAATCGACATTCTTGCGATCATAGAAATTGTCACCATGAGTGTCAATTATAAAGATTGCCATCATGCCAATCAAAATCGATTATCAATATTGACATAATAATATTATTGGTATTAATATTAGGATCATTATCATTATCAAATCTTTCTTATTTAGAATTAAAGAAAATCAGTATTATATTGCTATAATACCCGACAAATTATAGCGACTTTTCACCATGCACCCTGGTCAGCTACAAAAATCTTCCATATAATATTACATGCCCAGGATGTGAAAGTTCAAAAGTCAACAAGTTAAGATAGCCAAGCAAAAAGTCCTATATAATCTATGGCACTGTCCATACCGATTCTTTGTACGTTTTAACAAAAAGAGGAAACTTAAAGTATCGGCCAAAAGTGTTATTCACAAATTGAATAATTTGGACTCACTTGAACCAGTTTGCGCCGAATCGCGACTCTAGCTGCAGTGCAACCAGTTTTATCTCGATGATTCAAATCTGCTCCTGAGTTAGACAATTGATAGACCATGGGAACCCATGCAGTCTCATTGTCGCTGCGCGCATGTCTGGAGATGATGTGTAGGTAGCCCTGGCCCCTGGTAGGAGATGGAAACCAAACAATTCAATATAGCGGAAAATTCACACACAGAGCTCTATGATTCATTTTTTTTTCAGGTTAAAAAGACGACACATTAGGATAAACATTATCTATTCACATGCAGATTAATACACAAAAAAAAATTTACAGGTCGAAAAGAAAAAAAAAATCCTACCACAGGCCTGTCTTTAGAGGCCCATTATTACGGTCTATGTTGAATATTCATTTTTGTTAAAAAAGAAACACCAAGCTTGTAAACCGCCCTAACCCTAAGGCTCCAAACTCGCCCCAGACAAATATTTCTACAACAATATTCTCACACGTATCTCATGCAATAAAATGGCCGTATTTGAAGGAATGAGGATGTTAAAATGGTTTGATAAGTCTTTGGAACAGATCATCATAGTTGCTCATGTGTTTCCCTAATTCACTAAGCATCGTATGGAATCTTTTCGGGTGTAAATGATTGCTCTGGAACTCAACAATCTAGCTTTAAGAACGCATAATTTTGAAAAACCAAAACAAAACAACTAACAACAACCGAAAGCCTAAATTTGACCACATTTGTTTCCACCTGACAAATTGATGAAAGTTCAGCATTTCCTCTATAATCAATCAGAGTGCCATGGTCCACACTATTTGTCCTACATAGTGAGACTATATAGGCCTACATTATGTGGCAATATCAATCTGTTAGCTCCTCCATCTCTCAAGAAAAATTAAGGAAATTTGTACTTTTACAAGATCTTTTTATAAACATATGCAGGCTTTTTTTCCGCTGATTATATTCAATCAAATTGTGTTTAATATGTTGTACGGATAAAGACCTTCATTTATTAAAATGCCATATAATTCTGTATGGTTACGATGTAATAGTAAAAAAAATTACAAATCTCTGAATCTTAGATCGGTGAAAGACTTACGATTTGGAACAAAATGTGCCTGCATTCTCTCCCTGCCTAAGACTTTCAAGAACCAGTGTATGATCTCCCCTGATGATCGCTCTGGTGATAGGTGATGTGACCATGACTTCATCCAAGTAGTTATGGGAGTTCTTTGCCTCGTTGACATTTGCCTTCAAGAGAGGAGAGCAAAAACGATTAAACATCCTCGTCTTTCAGAAGGTTTGTCACTTCTTTCGTACAGTAATCAATTAAAGACATTTGTAAGAAAGTTAGAAACATACTGTTTACCTTAGCAAAGTTCAATAAATTGTTTGTTTCGACTTCATAACACAGCTACAATCAGAGAAATTAAAAAAGATTAAAACAATATACCAACAAGTCGAACGAGTTCATAGAGAATAAAATTATTTAGATCTCAACCAACGGATACACTAAAAACGTTATAAGCTTATTTCTCTTCCACGCATACATCTTTTATATATTTATCTAAGAAGAATACATGTGATCAACTCTATCCTGATCTTAAAGCATGACCAAAAGAAGGGAACATGATTAAACAATTTCACCCTCTCGTGTGGTAAAGGTTTTTAAAAAGGGGACATGGTACTGTGCAAATATAAGGTGATATTTTAAGTCATACAATAACGGTGACCCTAAGCTAAAAAAAGAAGCGCTGTGCACTTCACTGGAGTGGGAACCCTATCGAGAGCGAAGCGCTAGACCTGAAGTTCCTGATTAAAAAAAAATAAAAAAAAGTAATAGTATGTAGATGACGCCTTTATGAAACGCAGGCCTGTAATGAACTTATCACAATCATTGATGTAAATATGACTCCAGGACTATAACACAACGACCAATATATATGTGTGGTATCGACATCATCCACACTACGCTCTTACCTTACAGCAAACTTGGAGCTGCTGGTTACTGAACTCATGATTCACCGTCTGAGTCACAGGCCGGAAGCCGCCGTTACCGTTGTCTGTATGTTTGTCTTCGGGTCTCGAGCTTGGTGTTTCAACAGTTTTTGATGAGCTTTTCGCTTGCTCAGGAACAAAGTTTTCAAGGGGATTATGCTCATTTTTCAGATAGTCATGTGTTTGAGCCAACGTTCCGTCAGAAACAGTAGACAGGAAGATGGAGTCTCCATTTTCAGGTTCATCCAGAGCTACTGTTGTTGAGAGTCTTGCCTTCGCTGGTAAGGCTGGAAGACTACCCAGTGACATAGCAAGCGATATTTTTGGCAAATACGTCTTGCGAACATCTGTCCTAGACAGAGGAAAAGCATTGTGCTTTGGGAACTATGAAGGGCAAGCTGCAAATTTTCGTCTTTACATCTTGAACTGAGAATTAGGTGTTGCTCATAAAATGGATGCTTTTAACTTCAACAACAATTTCCAGTATGTAAATTATTCAGAATCATTTGCCAGAGTCATCTTCTTGAAGATTATTTTTCCCCCCATGAGTTTCAGATTTTCTTTTCTTCCTAAAGAAAATAAAAAACAACAACTAAAAAACAAAAAAATGTATATGTATATAATTTACAATAAGGGATATAATTACTAAAAAATTATTTTCAGGAAATGTTTAATGGTGTATATTCGGCATTATAGATACCATTGAGTAATTCCTAAGAGACGGTAATAAAAGTCACAATAATATTGTGCAGCAGCTAACGTGAAAGTAGCACTGCAGCCTATGTATTTAAATTAAAAAAAAAAACAACAACCCAAAAACTGTTTCACTAATATGTGAATATGACCTTTATGCACCCTAAGCTCTTGAAGTAATAACGATACTACCTTATTCTATACTATGTTTTAATATCACAAGTCTCGTTATTCTCAATAACGGCTTTCAAATTTTTAAAGAAGTTTTTTTGCTAAAAGAAAAAAAAAATCAACCAAACACTGATCCAGCTATGTACAAGCACCAAATAGATATCCAGCCTCATATAAAACTGTGAAAGAAAA